>VDFB02046038.1:0-12717 GCA_007258455.2 Sequoia sempervirens
CTTTCCATAGTTTAGGTATATCTGTTTGAGCATCTTTATCATTGAACTCAATTGTTATGCCACATAGGGTTCCAAGAGATTGAGGTGATAAGGCTGTTTTGTGTTAATTTACCATTGTGATCGATCGTTATGCCACATAGGGTTTCGAGAAGTTGCAGCGATAAATCTGTTTTGTGAAATCTTTATCAATATAATCGAAGGTTATGCCACATAGGGTTTCGTGAAGTTATAAAGATAAAGGCTGTTTTGTGAAGGCTTTGCTATTTCGATCAAGTGTTATGCCACACAGGGTTCCATAAGATCGTCTTAGTGAATTGTTAAATCTGTTGTATCCAATAAGCTTGTTTAGATTGAGATGATAGTTGTGCCACCTTGCCCTCAAGTAGAGAGTCTTAACATGCTTATCGTCAGATAGTCAAACCTTGCTCTGTTTTCCTGAGGAGATTGGATAGATATAAGTTGTAGTTTAGTTGATTTGCAAACCCAGAGAAAACTCAGCTGCAACGTAAAAGTTCTTTCAAGAAAGTCTTGTGCCTCTAGCAGCTGAAACAAAAAGACAGGAAGTAGTTTTAGCTTATTTTTCCTTTGCAAAGTATCTTTGTCAAAGCACATCGAGGGAGCTTCCCCTCCATAATTCGAAGAGCACTCATTGCGTAGTGTGCATAGGCTGTTCATAACAACTTGTACTCCAGAGGTGTTAGTTGTTACGCCAACACCTCCTAAGAAGAGTCAAGCGCCTAACAATTCAAAAGGTAAGGTGCTTGCTACTGAGACACATATGGAGCCTGTCAGAGAGCCAGTTCAAAGTTTGCCAGAACCTGAGGTTCAGCCTTGCGTTCCCTTACCAACACCAGAACAGTCTCCAGTCCTGATTCACATTGAATTGAACTTAGATTCTCCGCCTCATAGCAACTCCTCTACATATTCAGTTTCATTAGAACCTCTCATTGCTAGTACAGATCCTTCCTGTGGCATTAGTCGAGACGAGTCTTGGATTGAGGCTCAACTGGGTAGGAAGAGGAGGCAACCATCTTATGTCCTTGATCATTCTGATTTTGATCATGCATACCAGGATGCGCTCGACAAGAGGATCAAGAAACAGGTCCATGTGGAGAGGAATGTTGATATGGAGATTGTCGTTGAGATTGCCATACCTCCAGAGGGGAAGAGTCTAAACGAGATTGAGGTTTAGGACTTCGAGGTGATGATAGTCAACCTTGGTCGAAGCACCCGTTAGACACAGGTTGATCTCCTATTGGTTGCTACAGACAACGCAAGGGATAGGATAATCAAAGACGGAGAAGACAAGGTAGCCCTCAAGGCTGAAATCAAATAGCTTCGTTAATACATTTCTAGCCTTGTCCACAGGTCAGATGTCATCGCTATACTCCCACCGATGCTAGAGCCACCAGCAGAGCAGGGTCAGCTTGATCACTTGGTTGCATACGGCAAGCGTTTGGAGGATTGGGAGGATGAGTTCATTACTAGAGGCCGCTCTATGCTTGCAGAGTTATACCAGTTGCGGTACAACGCACGTGAACTTCATCTACGTCTCCAAGATGAGGAGTGAGACATGGCGATGGGTAAACCTCGAGATGAGATTATGATTGCTCACCTGAGTGTGGCATATGAATCAGTCACAGATGCAGAAGATAAAGAGGCTATCTACGCTTGGAGGACACAGTTGGTTTTCAAGGCGAAGATAGAAGAGACGATGGAATCAGAGTTGGCTGAGAGTAGAGAGCACGTCACTAGTGTGCTCCGGTATGTGAGAACTCTCATGTCCCGCATACCATGCCGGTATCAGATTGAGGGTGGTGCGTATGTTGAGCTTGCTAACATACAGTCAAGGCTCCACGGACTCGTTCATAGTATTTTCAGTGGGGAGACCGTTGGCTGTAAGATTAATCAACTTACAGTCATGTCAGCGTTGTTCGATGAAGCGACCAGGAGTAGAGGTGAACTTCAGTGTCAGATCACAGCTGGTGAAGACATGCTGCACAGACACAGTATACTTAGGCAGAGTATCAGTGCTCCAGACAATGACGTAGTCAACAACCTCGTGGAGGGGTTGGTTGCTCGAGATCATGGCCAGTAGACTTTAGTTCCCACCTTTCAGGATAGACATTAAACACGAGTTAAACTTGGCATTACCTTTTCAAGTTAACTCGCTGTCACATCTCATGCATGTCTATTTTGGGATTATCTATGTTCACTTGGAGTTACATTTAGGGTTTTCATTAACTGATGGTAGTATTCCAGTTAACTTGCTTTCAATAAGGACGTGCATGCTTGCACATTGTCCATTTAGATTAATTGTACCGGTTAATTGATGGTAGCTTTCCAGTTAACTGTATAGTTTGCTTTATTAGGGTTTAGCAATAAATCTTGCATGCATTGCAAGACTGTAGTTGACTCAAGGTGATTTTAGGGTTCCTTACACCTTTTGATGTCTATAAATAAGAGCTTTTGCTCATTTGTAAATAACTTTTGCACGAGAGAGTAATATATGCTGTGCCCACCTTGCCTGTAATATTGCTTATTCTGTATCTATTCGCGAGTATTTAGTATAATGATGAAAATTGTTATGCCACTCGGGTTTCATGCAATTATTATGGTGAATGCTTATCTTAGTTAGATATAGTGGTTAGTTCGATCATAAATTGTATGCATGTTTTGTCTCTGCAATTTATTGTCCTAGTTGGCTATCCTTTGTGGTGCGTTTCTAATAAGCCTATTTAGATTAAGCAAATAGTTGTGCCACCTTGCCTTGAAGTTGAAAATCTGTACTCAAAGCTTATCGTATGATGTGTGTGATAATAAACCTATTTAGACAAACAGATAGTTGTGCCCACCTTGCCTTCACATTGTGAATCTGTACCTAGTTTATCGTGTAAGCTCATTTCCGCTCCGTTTCCTCATGCTTTGATTTCTTGAGGGGATTGGATAGTTTAAGTTACTTAGTTTTGGGTTGTAGTTAAGTCTTGCGAAACTAGAAAATCTTTGGCTGCAACGTTCAAAGTTTATTGCAAACCTTGTGCCTCTTTCAGCTGAGACAAAAAGATAGGAAATAGATTAGTTTACTTTTCAAGCATTTTTGTCCGCACAACAAGGGAGCTTCCCCTCCTAATTTGAAGAGCACTCATCACGTAGTGTGCATAGCTGTCCGTACCAACTTGCACTCCAGAGGTGTTAGTTGTTACGCCAACAGGGAGTTCAAGCCAAACTTCTAGGCAACCAGGAATTGAAGATTGCATTTGATATTTGTGGAGAAGCCTAGGGAATTTTGCAGATTTTCTATTTGTCTTTGGGAATGATAACTCCCATTGATTAGCATAATTGAGGTGGTAAAATATTCATCCAAAGGGTTGCAGCTGAGAGGAAGATACTTCAGTCAAAATTTTAGTGCCTCTTGGCCAAAATTTTGAAGTCTATCATAGGTGATTTTGGAGAACATCTTGCATATCAGATTTAGCTTGATTATTGCATCGATATATATATTTCTAGGGCATTTGGTGGTAGCAGCAGTTTGATATAATTTTCAGACTTATGTCAGCATACCTAGAGGACCACAAATTTATTCATGGAGGCTAGAAAATGCATCAATTTCTTCTTCTAGTCGGGGCACTCCATTGGTGGGACCAAGACAACAATATTTGATCATTGAGAGGGGTCTAAGAGGCTGTAATTGATTTAATATCTGCATTATACTTCAGAACAGGGGCGGCTCATGAAGGAGTTTGATTTGGCTTGTGGTGGGATCATTTGACAGTGCTATGTGGTTGTCACTCTTCCTTCAGTCTAGGCGCATCATATAGACCAGGTTCTCCTTATCTTTACATGCATTTATAAGCATTGTAGTTTGTTGCCGTAGGTGATCTTTATATCTGACATTTGGCATTATATTGAATATACATTGTAAAGCCAAGAGTCTTGGCTATCTATATTGGCATTGTACTCAAATTGACATTTAATAAAGGGGAAATAAGTTGCATATCAATTGCTTGAAGTAATGTTCATATTGATTAGAGTAATAGTTTGCATGCCAATTGTTTGACAAAATGCCAATTGGCTGTAGGTGCACATTTATCTTGTAGAATTCATATGTATGCATTTGAAAAGTCAAATAAAGGTTGCATTTGCATTTAGTTCTATGCTTAGACATCTTACGAATTATTTGCAAGCATTTAAAACACTCTTGACATCATTCCAAGCAAGTATAATCAGATTAAACTTCAGACCAGCAAGCAAAGAGGTTGTGTGCAAAGTGTTTGTCAATATTCCTTGAGCATATATTCAGCATTTTGAGGTCGGAACTAGCAAGGAATATTACAGTGGTATCAGAGCGGTTTCCTACCTACCTATTGGGTAGATTGGACATTGAATCAGCTGGTTAATCATGGTTACTTCAAGTAGCCAAAAGCAGTGGGACAAGAATATGGAGAAGCTTAAACAAAGTTTGAAGAAGTTGGATGAAAATCAGAAAAGGATAAATGAATTGATTTCACACCCTGCAACCCTAGACAGAGCAGCACGGTATATGGCTTCCATTTTTAAGAGGTCTACATCACAAAACGAAGAAAAGGAGAAACAAGAGGTATTTATAGGAGAAACATCTAGAAGCCTCTATGATGAATTCTCAGCAGTTAGTGACCAGCATACAACTGATCCTATGGATAGCAAAAATCAGACCTACAAAGAGAAAGATGATGGACACAAGACACTTCAGAATGACTTCAAGAGTGGAGAAGAGCAAGTGATGTTTGAAGACAAAACCAGTTGCATTAGAGCAGCCACATGAAGATAAGGTTTCTTGTGATGCTTCATTAGTTACTATGGAAGAAGAAGTGTACGAAGATATGGCTTCTACAACATCTTTTGAGACATCCTATGAGGTGCATAGCAGCAGTACGTTAGATGTTGATTTGTGCATTGATGATAGCACACATGATGTTGCTGATTATGAGGTGAGTGATGCTGATTCGACCTCCTACTATAGTGCGGATTTGGGTGGAGAGAAGGAGGTGGTTCAGGAGATGGAGCGTGAGATGATCTACAATCCATTGTTTGAGATAGATGCTACATGGTCATATGATAATCCACTCTTCGAGTTGGATCACTCACTTGATTCCAGTCCTGAGTTGAGTATTGATTGTAGTGTTTGTGATCCTTCCAGTGCATTCGGATTGCAAACAGGGCTCACAAAGGAGATTTCTGAGGTGTACATGGTGAGGAGTGTTTACAGCTTTACATTTGGTCCTCATGTACATGATTTTCAGATGCACAGTTCAGTGGCGCATGTGATGGATAGTTTGTATGATAGCTTGCCTTGCATAGAGATTGGAAGCAAATACGGGAAGACTTTTGAGTTGCTTCCTTTTAAGACTCATACTCCTGCGACACCTGATGGCGAGTTTGAGTTGGGACAGCCTTATCAAGAGGAGATGATTCCCTTCTAGGACTTGCACATTGGATGTTGATCCAGTCTCTTTCCAGGGAGTAGATGGCATTCATGATGGTGATTCCGAATTTGGTAGGTCTTCTACCTTGTTCTCTCATGATGATTATCATTTGATTTAGGGCTTGGAGACTAGCTACATTTTGGAGATAGGGGGTATCAGAGTGGCACAACGGAAAGCGATAGGTATTGGCTTTCCAACAGTATGGTTGCATCAAATTCACCATCACAGTTTTGGGATTGAGTTGATTCAACAGGTTGTGCTAGTGCTGGTGTTACAGGAGCTGTTTAATGATAGCAGAGACATTACACAGATCTTCGCTTGGGATCCAGGTGGGGAAGAGTTTTCTTTGCAGGTGAGATTGCTTGGGGACAAGCAATTTCAGGGAGGGCGGACTGTAATGTCCCCATTTTCATGAGCATCAATTTCAGAGGGTTTAGCCTATTCCTAACCTTCGTAGGCTAATGAGCTTGGTTAGGAGGTCTTCATGGCAGATATCTAGTCAGTTGATGGTTTCCATTCCTGGTTTCAGTTGAATTGGGAGAAATAAGGAGTTTAATTAAGATATAATGATTAATTATTATTAAAGGAAAATTTAATAATAATTATTATTTTAATAATTATTATTATCTACTCACGAAACATGGGTCAATGAGTTTGACTCGAAACTACACGGTTGAACCCTGATAGCAATATCATAATTTGACACGCTGTGGAAAAATACCTCCTACTTATCTATTATTTTAATGTTATGTTATAATATTATATTTGCACTTTATATTATAAAGTTATATTTTAAATATTTGTAAAGTGCAAATATTATATTATTTTAATATTATTTTGTAGAAGCTTCTTGAAGATGGATTGAAAAAGTATAAAGGGAGTTCAAGCCAAGCTTCTAGGCAGCCAGGAATTGAAGATTGCATTTGATGTTTGTGGAGAAGCCTAGGGGTTTCTGAAGATTTTCTATTTTGGTCTTTGGTAACGATAACTCCCATTGATTAGCATAACTAAGGTGGTGAAATATTCATTTGAAGGGTTGCAGCTGAAAGGAAGATACTTCAGTCTTTCTATTGTGTTTTAGAGGCAAAATTTTAGTGGCCCTTGGCCAGAATTTTGAAGTCTATCATAGGCAATTTTGGAGAACATCTTGCATATCAAATTTAGCTTGATTATTGCATCAATATATATCTTTCCAGGGCATTTGGTGGTAGCAGCAGTCTGATATAATTTTCGGACTTATGTCAGCATACCTAGAGGACCACAAATTTATTCATGGAGGCTAGAAAATGCATCGATTTCTTCTTCTAGTGGGGGCGCTCTATTGGTGGGACCAAGACAACAATATTTGATCATTGAGAGGGGTCTAAGAGGCTGTAATTTATTTAATATTTGTATTATACTTCAGAACAGGGGCTGCTCATGAAGGAGTTCGATTTGGCTTGTGGTGGGATCATTTGACAGTGCTATGTGGTTGTCACTCTTCCTTCAGTCTAGGCGCATCATATAGACTAGGTTCTCCTTATCTTTGCATGCATTTATAAGCATTGTAGTTTGTTGCTGTAGGTGATCTTTATATCAGACATTTGGCATTATATTGAGCATACATTGTAAAGCCAAGAGTCTTGACTATCTATATTGGTATTGTACTCAAATTGACATTTAATAAAGGAGAAATAAGTTGCATGTCAATTGCTTGAAGTAATGTTCATATTGATTAGAGTAATAGTTTGCACACCAATTGTTTGACAAAATGCCAATTGGCTGTAGGTGCACATTTATCTGTCGAATTCATATGTATGCATTTGAAAAGTCAAATAAAGGTTGCATTTGGATTTAGTTCTATGCTTAGACATCTTATGAATTATTTGCAAGCATTTAAAACACTCTTGACATCATTCCAAGCAAGTATAATCAGATTAAACTTCAGACCAGCAAGCAAAGAGGTTGTGTGCAAAGTGTTTGTCAATATTCCTTTAGCATATATTGAGCATTTTGAGGTCAGAACTAGCAAGGAATATTACAAGTACCCAGCCTAAAAATCCCGGAAGCGAGCTTTTCACTTCTCAGGCCTTATGGACACCCTATTTTGGTTGTATCCATCCTTAAGATCTTTGAAAGAACCTTGGCTTGGCCTAGGCCTTATGGATACCCTATTTGGGTATATCCATCTTAATTCTTATATGCATTCATCGTTGTAACGTAATATCACATATTATCCTTAAAGGATGTTCTTGTGTATAAAATCTTCTCGATTTCCCCTTTTGAGATTGGCCTAAATCTTGCCCTTTGCATGAATATATGTGTATAGATATTTTATATATATCCTCTTGTAGTTGTTGATCCTTATTACCTTCTTCTTAATTCTGCTTTTCAAATCACATTCATTCCTTTCTTGCTTCATTCCATATACTTATTCTTTCTTCTATTTCCTTTGTTCATAATTCTTTCCTTCATATTTCTGCTGTATTATCTAGATTCTTAATTCATCAAACTGCTGCATTATCTGGATTCTTAATTTATTTTCCTATTTTCATTCCTTCTCTGCTGCATATACTTCCTTTTAAATCTGCATATAATTTCTGAATATATTTATATCTTTAGTAGATCTCAATATAGGAATATCTACCCGACAGTATGCAATCTATATTTTATTCCTTATAATTTCTGCTTTTATAGAGTCACTCCCTAAGAGGAGATACAACAATAAAAATGAGTCTGCACTGTTCCCTTGTACAAATCTGCTTATAATCTATTCACCTATTTACTCCATAGGTGATGCGCTACGTGCTCCAAATTCTGCTCCTAATCAAGTATATGGTTTGTGACAAGAACTGTAATAGTTTTCTCTGATTTGTATTATAACTTACTCCAATATAAGAATCACCTCAATATACTGGTCCAATTTGCTTTGATATTATGGTCCAAAGAGTACCTATGAAGTCTGCACCAAAATGGCTATCGACTCTGCTCTAACGTCTTCACCAGGTCTGCCCAGAAATGCCTTTATGTCTTCCACACTCTGCTCATAAATGATAATGCGTTATTTATTTATCCCCCTTAAGTCAGCATATCTCTCTCTTGCAAGTTGCTAATGCTGTTCCATATTAGGGTGATTTAGATATGTCTCTGATTTAAAGGTTGTTCGGCTCCCTTAAGCAACCGCTCAATTTCACCTAGATGTGATTATAATTCCTTCCATGATCCCCCCAAAGTCTTTTGACTGCGTTGATGCTTTATGCGTCCATCTCCAAGGCTGTTTAGACTCTCTAGAACTGCTGTTAAAGTATATGTATATCTGCAACTATTCCATATTCCCTTGGGCAGATTTTGATCTCCCTTATAGCACTTGAGGGGGCATGATGTGAGAAGTTGTATCTCACAATTATCTCTTCACTTCACTTATTTGTTTGCTTGGTCAGTTTGATTGTGCCCCCTGAACTAGTCATTACTAATTAATTGCACCTTGATTGATTAAACGCTGCCATGGCATAATTAATTTTGATTTCTTTGTTGCATTAATCTTTCTTCCACAGGTTGGTAGGATTATGCTCTGATACCACTATAATGTCCCCTGTTGGGATATCCAACTTTTTGCCTTCTAGTCTTCTAAATTGAGATACTTGATAGATTCAGAACCAATAATTTTAATGCTAAACTCTCCATCCCATTAAGAGCCACTTCCAAGGGCTAATACTGGCTTGATTATCAGATCAGTAGCATATATATACACATTTTGTCTTAAATAGTCTGTTGTTTGGTATATATATATATATTAGTCATGAAGTACTCCTAGTTTAATCTATAATCTGTAGATTGCCTTTCAAACTTCTATCCATATTCTCCTGATTATAAATCTGCTATAAATTTGTCTTTAAATTCTCATTTAATCTTCCAATGAATATCTCTGGCCTCTCCATTGATCATACACACACATAAATTGGCAGTTTGGTGCCGACCTCGATTGCTGCCCCTGGTAAGACACTTGATTTAGGCAAATGTTTGATTTTCTCCTTGTGCATGTTCAGTCAAGAAGGTGGGTCACTTTACTCCTTAGATGTGACCTGATTTTCTATTCACTATATGCATATGAGGGTGAATGGATGGAAATCCAATACGATAGCTATTTCTGAAGTTAACCTCTCAATCTGTGTAATTTAAGTAGCGGTACTGGTTGATGTCCTTCGCTTATTATATAGCTTGTGTGAGAATCAATCGGTTCTCTAAGAGTCCTTTTTTCATTTGCTACTCCGAAATATATATCTTACTGTATTCCTCTTCGATAATTGGGTTATTCAAATATTTAACGGTTCCTTGTCATATCCCACATCCAGAAATTTTTGTGGCCCATATCTAGTCTCGATAGCATATTTTAGAATTTACTATTTTACATAATTAATATCGTTGTGTATGATCTGACAACTCCATCGTATATATTAGTTGATGCTTATCAAGAATGGATAGTGGTTCAATTGATAAGGATATGCATTCTCCCACGTACTGGTCCAGTTGGCTTTCGGGATATTGATAACCCTCCAATGAATAAACCGAAGATTAGAGACGGCGGTCTCAATATTACGATCGGCTCCTTGAGTATCATCACGACTTGTCTCCAGGACGGCTGATGAAAGGAATTGAATATAATACTTCCTTGACTTCGTTGACCATCCACAAAGATCAGTGCGACAACTTGTGAGGAAAGCGGTGGACTCTAGAAGTTTATATGATCTCCTTGGCTCGGGCGTCTATGGTATTCTTTCCCGTTTCCTTCATTTCCTTCCTCTATTTCTTTGTTTGTTGTATTCTATCCTTCTCCTTGATCGCTGGCTTCTAAACCTTAACTTGTTCATTGATGATCCTCCTTCCTCCTAGCGTCCGATTTGATATAGGCTTGGCGCCCAAGAGATATGTCTCTAACCATTGCCTTCATGCATCCCTTCATCATGATTGTTTAGTTTGGTATTTGTCTTGTTCTAATTTGCTTGATTCATCCTTTTTTGTTGTTGTTTAACATTTGATTAGTATATAAACAAATTACATATTCTATTTGCATGTAGCTATATCTAAATATATATATATATATATATGTATGTATTTAAAATGTAAATGTGTTGAGTTGATTTTCTAAATACTTCCCTTATGTGGGGACATCACAGATGGGTGGGCTGACAAGGAACCCCACTCCCTTTTAAACTATACTTACACCTAAAACATTCCCCAAAACAACTAAAGACAAAAAAAAAAGCTCATTTTAACATTTTCCAACTTGTGAAGAAGAGAAACAAGAGGAGGAGTAGCAGTGAAAAGAGGAGAACGACAGTGTAAAGAAGGCAATAGGGCATCAAATCTATGCCATTTGAGGTAAGTTTACCATCTACTATTTGTTTGTTCAATTTCCTCTGCATTTTTTAAAATTTATTTGAAAATTCTAAACACATAGGAAGGGTATTTTGATTATTTTTTTCCTTCTATTTGCACTTGCAACTTTGTTTTATATTCTTAACAAACGGAAACAATGAGCAGTAGTGGGGGTAGTGAGACTAAAGAGATTGAAGTTCACATGCAACAAAGAACTAGAGGTCATAGAAATATGGCTGCCATTGGGGGTTCTTTTTGGAGTGGGATTGTAGTAGGGTCTACAAGTTTTACTAACCCATTTGATTGCCCTTTCAAACTCCTCAAAACCTATGCAAAAGGCCTATTTAACTCCAAAAAATTTGTCTTATAATTTGCAACAAAAATAGACAAAGACAAGATTTTTTTTTGGGGGGAGTAGAGCATGGCTATGTTATTCACTATTTGTGCAACGAAGGCTATAGGGGCAGCTAAACTAGAGTTTATTCTCATCTTTTGTGCATAGGTGGACAAGGGGTAAAAGGTTGTGAGGTAGAGATATACAGATGTTCATTTGCAACCATCACACTTCACTTGTTTTTTTAGGGGTTTTTTGGGGAAGAAATTCCTTAGGCTTGTGAATATTAGATGTGCTAGCTTCACTTTGTCAGAGAGGATGGTTGATGTGCATGAGGCTTCACAATTAATTGTAGTTAATTCAAAGTGAGGAAGATGTTTAGATGCAAGTGCACTTGAAGAAATAAATGTGAAACAAAAGATCCTTGATGATGATTGGTAGTCCACAATGAGGTAAGAAATTATTGGTTTTATTATTAAAATTTTAATAATTTATTAACGTCTCTAAATTGTAAATTATTTTCAACTTTTTAAATAGCATTCACTCTATCATTTGAATCTTAAAATCTTAATCTTTTTTAAAATTTTAATTTTTTTAACTTGTTTGTACTTGCAAATATTTTTGCTCCTTCATCAAGCCTATTGTTCAAGTCATAAGATATGTTGATATAGACTCTCTTGGCCTTGGAGAGATTTATGAGACCTTTGATTGCATGCTTGGAAAGATGAAGCAAGTCATTAATAGCAAGGATCCTACTTTGGGATTTTATAAGAAGCATCTTAGGCCCATTGTGACATGGTGATAAAACATTATGAACACCCCACTTCATATGGCAGACTATGCTGTAAATCCTGAATGGTATGTAGCTAGTCCTAGAAGAGTGCTCCATCTTATGATGAAGAGGTGAAAGAAGGGATCATGACGAGTCTTCTTTACTTCACACACACTAGCTTTCTTTTGTCAATCTTTGTGGTCCAACCTTCAACAAACTAAAGGCAAGGACATATAGAGATACATTAGTTCAAACTAGCCCTATTGGATGGTGGATGTGGCATGGCAAGGATGCACTAGAGTTGAGGATACTTACGAATCTCCTCCTTCATAGGTTGCTAGCTTCTCTTTTGTATAGAGGAATTGGTCCACATATAGCTTTATCCAATTAGTCAAGAGGAACAACCTTACCTCTAGACGATTAGAGAAATCGATGGCAATACATTGTGCCTTGTGGCTATAAGATTGATAGACCCTAGAGTATTTCCGAACTCTAGCCTCATGTTGGGATGTTGATCCTGAAGATGCTATACAAGTTGATGAGGAGTAGGCACAAGAGGGATTGGTTGGGGTTCCATTGCTTGAGGTAGCCTCTCATAGTGGCAGCGACTCAGATTTTGACTTTGATTTTGATGCAGACCTACTAGATGTAAATCTTGATTAGGGACAGCTATATATACTTGATTTTTTATTTTTTAGTTGAAAATTGCAGCCTTTGGGCAGTTTGTTGCAATTCTTATATAATATATATGCACATTGATAGTGAAAGCATTTAAATTTTGTTAATTTGTTTGT
>VDFB02046040.1:0-29525 GCA_007258455.2 Sequoia sempervirens
TAGCGGGCTCGCTGATGGTGGGTTCGCCTTGCATGGTGAACTGGAACATTGCGGACTTAACTTCGATTATGATCTTCATGTTGGCATGCGTCGTTGTGACAGTGTCTCCATTGTTGAATTATAATTTGAACATTTTTAGTTACTCCCCTTGAAGATTGCACCGGTTTTGTGGAGGCTGTCCAAAGCGAGGCAAAGCAGAGCTTGGTTGAAGTCTGCAAGAATTGATCGCCATGTCCCACGCCTTAGAGTAGATTAGAGCTTTCTTATCCCTGCAACCATTTAAATTCAGTACTTTCTGGTTAGTTTAGGAAACAAGAGCTTTATATATAAAACCTTTCAAGCATTCAAATTCCCTTCTCCGCTGTTGAATAATTTTGTAAGTCCCCTTGAGATACCAGCAAATCACATCGAGCCAACTGAGACTATCCACTGCATGAAGGAACCTTGGAGTTGAATGCATGATCTTTCTAGCAATCTTAGCATGCAGAAGATTTTGTTCAAGAGAGGATAGAGTAGCCATTGGTGAACTTTATTCTGTGTTGGTGCGGTCACGAAAAACACATCAACAGGTAGGAGTAGGTTGCAGATGCTTTAGAGGCACTTACAACAATGATGCAGCACATGGTCCCTCAGGGAAGATAGAATCATGAACCAGATGACAATAGTAGTGTGGTTGGGACCCCCAGGGCACAACGAGCACCCACTTGTATTGCAGATAGGCCAACACGTCCTACCTTTTTGAGAAATGAACCAGAAGAGAAAAATGCGGAAGAAGAGGGTGAGGCAACGTTTGTAGATAATCTTAAGGCAGCAAATGATGAATGGGAGTTGTTGACACCACAGGTTAGGGAACGCATAAGCTTTCACAGATTTGTAAGTCAAAGGAGAGCATTACAGAGAAATACAAAATCAGAGACCAAGAGACCAACACAGTGACCTTAAACATGCCACCAACAAACTCACATTACCTACATTTGATGGCAGTGGGAAGGTTTCCGCTCAGTCTTAGGTTCATAAGTTAGACACTTTCTTAAATCTTAAATGCATGGCAGAGGAGGATGCAATCAAGTATGCCACTTTACACTTGGAGGGAGCAGCTCACAATTGGTGGTACCACGAGATGGTCACGTTGCAGCATAATCACATCACCTCTTACTAGGAGTTTGTGGATAGGTTGGTTGAGCGCTTTGATAAGATAAATCCCGAAACATACTTCAGAGACTTGGCTCAGCCCAAGCAGATTGGGAGTTTGGAGGCTTACATAGGTGATTTTCAAAAGCTGTTGGTTATGGTTACCAACTTATCAGAAAGGAGATTGGTCGTGTTGTTTATCGAAGGCTTGTTGGAACCAATGAGAGGTTGGATAAAAGCTTTTGATCCCCCTTCTCTTCAAGAAGCTATGAAAAAGGACAGGAGTATGGAGTTCGCAACCCCAAAAAGCAAGTCTTCGCATAAAGATGTTCCTTCCCCCAGCAATGAGAATCCTCAACAATTTGATAAGAAAAAGAAATCAACAACCACGGTGGACGAGGAGTCACGGGAGGAGTTAAGGAAAAAGAAATTGTGTTACTGGTGCAAGGAACCTTACAACAGAGATCATGGTTGCCCTTTGAGGCCTAAGGACAAGGCAAATCGTATAATGTGGGCATATTATGAGGACTCCGATTCTGAAAATTCAGATCAGCAAGTTGCTTTAGGGGATGATCAGGGTGGAAAGACCTCTGCAGACTTTGGGCCTGATGGGAATTTGGCTCCTTTGGCATTCCTTGCTAATATATAGGACGAGACTACATTCAGATTCAGAGGAACGGTCAATGGACAACATTGCATTGCGATGGTTGACATTGGAGCAACACATAACTTTATCGATGAGGGTTTTGTGGCCAGATGTAGACTTCAGACCGAGGATTTTGATGGATTCAAAGTCCGAGTTGTTGATGGATATACCCTCTCGTGCACCAGACAGATAAATAATCTCACCTTGTTGCTAAATGATTATGAGTTATAGATTGACTTCTATGTGGTCAACATGGGTGAAATGAACATAGTTTTGGGCATGAAATGGCTCCGGGACATTGGAGAATTTACCCTCAACGTGCCTAAAATGGAAATGAAATTTGAGATTAATAACCGGAAATATATGTTGAGGGGAATTACAGAAGGGAGCTTGCATTCTATCTCTTTTTGTAAGGGGTTGGACAGAAAGAGAGAGAAGGAGGTGGTTCAAGAGAAGGAGCGTGAGATGATCCACAATCCCTTGTTTGAGACAGATGCTAGATGGTCATATGATAATCCACTCTATGAGTTAGATGTTGATCACTCACTTGACTCCAATCCTAAGATGAGCATTGATTGTAGCATTTGGGATCCTTCCAGTACGTCAGGATTTCAAATAGGGCTCACAAAGGAGTTTTTTGAGATGTACATGGTGAGGAGTGTGTACAACTTTACATTTCATCCTCATGTACATGATCTATTTTGGATGCACAGTTCAGTGGTGCATGTGCTAGACTGTTTGTATGATAGTTTGCCTTGCGCAAAGGTTGGAAGCAAGTGTTGTCAGTTGCTTCCTTTTGAGGCTCATTTTCTTGCAACACCTAATAGCGAGATTGAGTTGATTCAGCAGGTTCAGTTAGTTGTGCTAGTGTTGGTGTTACAGGAGATGTTTGGTGATATCAGGGACATTACACAGATCTTCCCTTGGGATCCTGGTGGGGGAGAGTTTTCTTGCAGCTGAAATTTGCTTGGAGACAAACAATTTCAGGGAGGGCGGACTGTAATGTCCCCTTTTTAGCCTAACGTTGCTTTTGGACGGTTTAGCCTATTCCTGACCCTCATAGGCTAATGAGCATGGTTAGGGGGTATTTTGTGGCAGACACCTACTCAGTGGATGGTTTCTTAGATTCAGTTGAATTGGTGAAATAAGAAGATATTTTATGATATAACATTTAATTATTATTTTAACATTCTTTTATAACGTTATATTTGCACTTTATTATTTTTAAGGTCATATTTTAATATTATTAAAAAGTGCAAACAAAATATTATTTTAAATTATTGAAAGAGAAGCTTCTAGAAGAATCGACCTCTCCTTGGGAAAAAGTATAAAGAGAGGGTCATCCAAGCTTCTAATCATCCAGGAATTGATATTTGCTTTTGATGTGATTGCTTGGTGAGGAAGCCAGCTAGGGTTTCTACCGTTTCTAGCCATTGGGAACGAAAACTCTCATTGGTTATGCAATTTTGAGGCTGTGAAACTATTAGCTGAATTATTGCTCGATTGTGAGCTTCATTTAGAGGTTCAATCTGTGCGTACATTGGAAAACTTTGTGGCCTTTGGCCAAGTTTTGGAAGATCTGATTGAAGAGATTATTTGCTAAGGTTTGGTCAAAAAAATCAGTCAGAATTTAAGTCCAATTTGATCATTGGAGACATTTATAGGATTTTGAAAATTAGTATTACTGAAAGAATCGATCTGCTTTAAGATTCTGGGAAAATCTTGCAGCATTGGGGTCGCTTTCCTAGAAGTGACGAATATATCAGCAAAGACAACAATAGCCATACTTGTTCCAAGCGTTGGACGCATCTCAGAAGGGACGAAGAGAGATTCTTTGTCAACATCGAACAAGACAAGATATAGTCAAAGTCGATTCAGCTAGGAAGAGACGCAATCTGATAATTATTGGAGACGTGTGAGACAAGTTCCAATGCACATATATATTTGAAGGAAATATCGAATGATGCGTCAAGATGGTCAACTTGATATTATTGGAGCAAAATTAGATGCAGCATTCATGAATATTGGCGCAGCAAATAGAAGACCCTTGAGTTATTAAAGTCAGCTGTCAGGAGCTACTTAGAAGAGGACAATTGGGGGAATAAGACAAAACGGTAAAAGACAAAACTTTTTTGGCCAGATGCAGCTCTGCATATCAACGCTATTATTCAAGGCACATAAACGCTATTATTCAAGGCACTCTTATGATTGGAGAAATCGCACCAGGAAATAGCGATTGATAAGTCATCGCCTTGTAGCATATATCATTAGAGTCGTGGAAAGGACAAATCGATGCATTATGAATGGTCAAAGACCACATTTAGAATTCTCCAAAGGATAATCGTCATTCCCAGGCGCAGCAATATATCGTGGCTTCAAGTTCAAGCATCGCTGTCATTACAGGTTCCATATTTCTTAATTAAAATTGCATTTAGAAGTGTCTATTGATCACTATAATCGATTCTTTGCCATTAGCATCTTTAGATATAGTAGGAACCTCATTCCGGGAATCAATAAGCCTTGTAGCTGCTGTTCACACAGCACTATTGCTTTAGTTGTTTTTGGCATCCTTCTTATGTTAGTTTTTATGATTAGAAATGCAATAAGCAAAGAACACAACACAATAGACAATTAACACAACAGTTTACCCTAGGAAAACCCTCCTACTCGAGGGAGAAAAACCCAGCAAATATATCTCTTATATATTGAAGGAATAAGAGCAGAAATCTGCTTACAACTCAGGCCCAACACAAGGCCAAATTTGATACAATGAATAGTAGCACCTCTCCTAGATGCAAAGATGCAAATAAATATGTTTCTCTTTGAAATCGGTCTACTACTACAAAATGATGATCTGCTGCTACAAGATGATGATCTGCTGCTAGAAGATGATTATCTGCTGCTACAAGTGTGAACTTCTTCTAGGAATGCAATTTGCTACTAAGAGTGAACTCCTGCTGCTAAGAAATGGCAAACTTCTACTGCTTGCTTGATGTGAATTATGATGAATGAACTTGATGAACAAATGAGATGAAATCACCTCTCATATATACAAGGATAGGCGACCTCTTCACTAGGTCGACCCCCTTAGATAATAAAAGATATAAAATATTATTTGTTACAAGAAAGCCGACCTACCTTAAACAAAGGGAAAATAGCTCCCTAAGCTATAAAACACTAACACTCCCTCTTAGCAAGGGAGGTATTTTCCAAATATCTACGTCATGGAGTCTCTCAACATGACGCCCACAATGGCTACACCCATTTGTGGAAAAACTCAAAGGTTCATCACGGAGTCTCTCAACGTGATGTCGTCATGGAGTCTCTCAACATGACGTCCACCATGGCTACTCCCATGTGTGGAAGGAAACACAATGTACAAGTGTTCATCACGGAGTCTCTCAACATGATATCGTCATGGAGTCTCTCAACATGATGTCCACCATGGCTACTCCCATGTGTGGAAAGAAACACAAGTACAAGGGTACATCACGGAGTCTCTCAACGTGATGTCGTCGTGGAGTCTCTCAACATGATGTCTCATCTCAGTCTCAGAGATGAACAAGGGCTCGCACCTCATATTTCTCTGTCTCAGAGAAATATACACTACAAGGGCTTTCACCTCATATTTCTCCGTCTCAAAGAAATATACACTACAAGGAATTTTCATGATGATGTGACTCCCTCTGAAGCTCCAAGTACTAGCATCAACCTCCTAACCTCCTCGTCCAAGGTTGCCTCTATTGGTTTGTCAAACTCCCTCTGAGTGTTAATTCCTCCTCTTCAAAGAAACAGATCGACTTTAGAATAAGAAACCTTCTGAATTGACTTTAGAGCTTGGATACTTCTAAGATGTACCTATGGCAATTTCTGCAATAGAAACAAGTTGTGTAGACCTTAATTTTCAATCTCGAGCAAAGTGACCATACTTGTCACACCTGAAACACTAGATGTGAGAGAGATCCTTCTTCTTCTTTGGTTTTGGGGCAGAATCTGATTCTCTGTCTCTATTCCTCTTTCTTCCTTTGCCTCTTTCTCTAGAAGTATGTGTAGCAAGAACTTGATTTTCTACATCATAATAGTTTTTCCCAATTCCTCTTGCTGCCAACTTGGACTCTTCTTGAATACAATCAGCTCGAAGACGATCAAACTTGGGCAACTTAGATCTCCCACTGATGCTTTGGATAAAGGGCTCCCAAGATTGGGGAAGACCATTTAGTGCCAACATAACAAGATCTTTGTCTACAATTATATCCCCAATAGCGCTCAACTGATCTCTCAAATCAACAATCTTCATAAAGAATGAGATGACTGAATCTTCTTTATCCATTTTTACATGGTGAAGTTGTTGTCTCAAAGCAAGGGCTCTGTTGGTATTGTTGATCTCATACAACCCTTTTAGAGTATCAAACATTTCTTTAGCTGTCTGAAACTTGGAGATGATCGGTACTAGGTGATTCATCACAGAGTCTATCATGATCTTTCTAGCCTTCATGCCATTTTTCTTCCACTAGATTTTCTCAATATCATCGGAAGGCTCAGGCATATCACTTTCCACAAAATCAAAAGATCATTCTCCTCTAATGCAATGAGTACCCTGGGTTTCCAAGAGTTGAAGTTTGAGGCTCCATCAAGCCTATCTTCTACCTTGACACCGTTCACCATCTTCTTTTTCTACACAAATTCACCTTCAAAGATCTTCCCTTAGGTCTAAATAATTTGCAATCTCAAATCTGCAATACTTTTCCTTCAAGATCTGCCCAAGATGAAAAGTTGACTTGTCTACTTAAACAAATCTGATTAGATCTTTTCTTAGACCCGCTCTGATACCATGTTAGTTTTTATGATCAGAAATGCAATAAACAGAGAACACAACACAATAGACAATTAACACAGCAGTTTACCCTGGGAAAACCCTCCTACTCGAGGGAGAAAAACCCAGCAAATATATCTCTTATATATTGAAGGAATAAGAGCAGAAATCTGCTTACAACTCAAGCCCAACACAAGGCCGAATTTGATACAATGAATAGTAGCACCTCTCCTAGATGCAAAGATACAAATAAATATGTTTCTCCTTGAAATCGGTCTGCTGCTACAAGATGATGATCTGCTGCTACAAGATGATTATCTGCTGCTATAAGTGTGAACTTCTTCTAGGAATGCGAATTGCTGCTAAGAATGAACTCCTGCTGCTAAGAAATGGCGAACTTCTGCTGCTTGCTTGATGTGAATTATGATGAATGAACTTGATGAACAAATGAGATGAAATCACCTCTCATATATACAAGGATAGGCAACCTCTTCACTAGGTCGGCCCCCTTAGATAATAAAAGATATAAAATATTATTTGTTACAAGAAGGCCAACCTGCCTTAAACAAAGGGAAAATAGCTCCCGAAGCTATAAAACACTAACATCTTATACTCTGGTCTGAAGTCTATCATTCATGTTCCTTGGAAAAAGCATTGTACTCAGTTGTTTACCAAATTCTATTGGAGTTTGGGAATTGCAGTATAAGTGTTTGTCATTTTTCTATTTACTGTAACTACACATTACATGGATCTACAGTCATATTATAGTTTGCAAGTCATAGAACATTTGCTTAGCATTCTGATTGTGTTAGTAGATGTTTGGCTTAGTCAGTTTAAGTCCTTTGATGCATTGGAAATCATTATATGCAATTGAGAACACAAACTACCAAGCAAACAGCAGTTAAGGAGATTACCAACAAAGTGTTTGACGAAATGTCCAAGAGCTGAAACAGCAGAATTTACACCAGAATTAGCCAAGGACATTACAGCACAACTCATAGTCCTTTGTGATTTTGATTTGTTGTCTCTCATGGTGTATTGTGACTCTATGACCTAATGAATAGGCACTAGTCCTAGAAGTAATGATTCACCATGTATTTAAACTAAAAACATCTAACACCAATAAAGTAGTAGGAAATAGATTGTATGCACTTCATGATTCAATGTTATAACTTATAACCAAGGAAAACATCTCTAGCAATCCATGGCAATTATCATCCTAGAGAGTCATTTTGTGCATACCCACATCCTATTGTCATGCAATGATGTGCTTATCATCTTAATAGTTATAGCAATAAGTTAGTCCTTGGCCTAGTGACAAATTTTGGGGTCAAGCATACAACGAGTACTGCTACATCAATTGATCCATTTGTCTATCTTCAGTTGCATTCGACATATTCAAAATATCTCTAGGGAAGCCCCTCTAGGTCTAGCTGAGCCCAAAGTCAAAGGTCTTACCCACCTTAGTAAATTGGTCCAATGTTGCCCTACTTGATCATAAGTTAGAGGTTTTTTTCTCTGAGTTTGACACCCCTGATGCTCAAAGAATGACCTAACTTTAGGGATTTGGGCCCTACAACTCTATGCACCAACAAAACTGAGATTAGTATAATGTCTCGGAAGATGGCACTAGGCACTACAAGCAGTCAAGAGTAATATTATGTTGGTATGAGCTATCGCAAGCAATAAGCTGGTCGTGATGGTTATATAGGTAATATACATGGATATCAACAATGTTAAGGTTATAACTATTGTTTCATAGTATGCAGCAACAACAAAGCTTACTAGGTGGTCATCCATGTAGAGTTATCACACAATTTTTTATGTGATATGTTGACATCATGAATACTCGGATTATAGTTGCATGACTCTTTGTACTCTATGGGTTGGTTGGGCAGTTACACAATCAGTATTTCTATGGATATGTCTATATATACCATCTTGTATGAATGTGCCAAGGTAAACCACTTCATGTATAGGCTGAAAGGATATGTATTGATTGTAAGTTGTTGATGTGTGAACATTAGAGCAATTGTAGAAAAGTCTATTGTAG
The DNA here is from genome assembly GCA_007258455.2 of Sequoia sempervirens. Lineage (NCBI taxonomy): Eukaryota > Viridiplantae > Streptophyta > Pinopsida > Cupressales > Cupressaceae > Sequoia > Sequoia sempervirens. The sequence goes on from VDFB02046040.1 coordinate 8,644, forward strand.
ATTGAGACTCTAAAGAAGGCTCCAAAGACATTGTATTTAATCAATTTAGATTAGGAATAATATAATTGTAAATGTCTTTTGGTGGTGGGTTTTCTCTTGAAAGGATTTCCCACATAAATTTGTGTCTTGTGCAAATTTTGTGAATGCATACTATTCCATTTACTTTAGCACATGTTGTTAGATAGATTTTGCAAGTGTTGTTGAGTATCATCTATTTACATAATCTTAAGGTTTCATCATCTTAGTTTATCAATTCATTGTAACAGGGGTTAAAATCCTTCACACCTTTTGCATTAGATTTCTCAATTGTAATTTTGATGCTTACTTGATGCCTAAATTATTGTTCATCAAGTATGTTTAATCTAGAATTCATTATTCATTCAATACAGTTTATTATGCCTACCTCACTTCTGAATTGTTACTGAGATGTTTCAAATGTGTGTTGAGGTAAATCAAGTTACTCTACCAAATTTGCAAGCTCTGTGTTGCAGGTCTATTCAAATTTGGAGATCATGGTTTTGTATTGATTCCTTCAATTAATTTACCAAAGCATTTGTATCTTCATGTTTAAACCTACTGAATTCTTGTGTACATGCATTGTCCATTATTTACTTTTAGTTGAACAATGCTAGTGTGTAATAGTAGGATTTATTTTCAATCAAAAAACATAAAACTTTTTGCCTCATTGAAGTGTGAAATGAATGTGAATCATCCTAGAAAACCACTATCAAGATTGTGAATACCATGTACATATTGTTCATGGTAGGTTAGTTTTTATCTTTTACAGGGAGCTTCCCCTTCTACTTTGAAAAGCAGTTCTACCACACATCTATTCCATTTTGTCAAACTGAAAGATACAAATTAAAACGCTAATAGAGGTAAAACAAGAGGTTGAAGGACCAAGAAGATGGCAGCTTATTTTTTATCTTGAAATGGCTTCTTGCTTAGAAATGGTACACTACTTGAGAGGCACTATATCTCCATATTGTGTCCCCTTTTGAAGCAACAGAGGCTTGCAATTTTTGGACATGGTAGGATTTGTTCCTACCATAGATTGGAGGGATTTATACTTCAAAGGAGGGATGTTCTCTCATTGTGCACTAGAGAAGGGGTTTGTTCTCTAACAAGAGGGATTTGCCCTCTTGAGTTTTGGGATTTATGTAATGTCCCCATTTTGGCCATATGCTCTTCTTTGACTGATAGCCTATTTCCGGAAATCCGTAGGTTGATCAAAAGTGAAATTAGGGTTTCCTTGCTTGGAGGTTTGTGGCATTTCTAGGTATTTACTATTTTTAGTAAATACTAATTTTGGCAGTGGTTCAGTTGTCATCCTTCATTAAGTCATTTTCAGTTGGAGCAGTTGCTTGGGTTTGATTTTGGCTTTAAAAAAGCATTATTTTGGTGAAATAATATATTTCAAGGCATTAATGTTTTAATTTCAAGTTGACCCCTTGGCCTAGTTCATTAACTTTAAGTTGTTCTTAAAAGGTGGTCATGAAGGGGGACGTCATCATGGAGGATAAATTTAATATTTAAAGTCTTTTAATGCCTTGGGAAAAGTGGACGCCTTTTCTTGAAGATATTCTTTTAAAAATAAAGTTTATTTGTGCCTTGATAAAGTGGACGCCTTTTTGAGAAGTTGGAAGGTTTCTGGAAATTTGAAGAGTCTCATGTGACTTTTGGCGTACTTCCTTGAGGAATTGAAGAGTCTTCTACTCTTCTATAAAATGAATGCTTTGCTTCAACATTGACATCCAATATTTTTATGCTAATGTTATGCTGTTGAAATGACAACTTGTTTAATACTTCGAGGGATGCTTACCTCCTAGTTCCAATCCAATTTCTTGTTTGAAATACAACACCTAGTTGGTCATTTGCTGCTTCTCAAATCAGACTAGCAGATTGAGCTCAATAGTTGAAGATTTTGATGAAATTTCCAGTTTTGAAGTTGCTGATACAGTCACAGCTGAAAGTGGTTTTTGCATACAGCTTTTGGAGTGAATTTAATTTGCTTGTGGGTACTTTTCCAATCCATTCCTACACCCAAGGCGACCATCTTTGGAGAGTTTCAGATTTTAGTTTTGAGTTTATGATTTTTACTTGTCAAAATCGCCCTTGCTCAAGGCCGTACCATTCTGGAACATTGGGAATTGTGCTAAGAAAATAATACTTATCATTTGCTGCTGTTTCTTCATCATGGAATGGGCGCCTATCTTCCAGGAGATCATTGCAACTGATTTCACGTCAATTGGAGGTAATTTGACCAAGTTATGAGCATTTAATGAATTCACAGTTTGCTGGTTTGAATTTCCAGAATTCTGGTTTTTATATCAGACTGTTATAGTTCTCAGTTTTTGGTCTTATACTTCAGTTTTGGAGTGTTATATGATTGTAAAAGTTCATACTTATTGTTCTAAGGTTCATTCCTATCATTGTAATTTGTAATCTGCAAAGTTTAATTTGTAAAGGTTGAGATTAAGCATTACTAATCCAACCATTTCCAATTCTGCAAATTACTTACTGTTTTGTCATTAAATTACCCCTGGATGGTTTACCGCCAGTGTGGATAATCTGATTTGTAACTCTTTTGTACCCACTTTCATAGTGGAGAATCCCCACAGCTCTGTGGATGCCCGCCGCAGCGGATGAATTGTTTTAATTGTAATATTTTCCCCCCACTGTTTGGTGGTAGTGTGGAAATGCTCTTCATGGCTGGTTATCCGCCTATCAGTTTCTAGTTTTCAATTCAACACTCCGTCCTATGTTAGCACCTCGCCCTCAGTGGGATCTTGAGTGCACATTCTTGACGTTGAGTAGTTTTCTTCAAGTATTTTCATTTAGCTCCTCCGCCATATGACAACACCTATCCCTCATTGGGGTTGAGTGTGCATTCTTGGTGTGAGTTCATTTCAAGTTCAGTTTTCTTTTGGAGCTAACACTAACCGAGTTGCTTAAGTGCTGGTTATGTGTGTTATTTCATCGAAAAAATTGGTTAGCATATTTCAATTTATTCCATTATATTATACATGGGATTTGGAATGAGTAGTCAGGGTAATCACTAATATGTTAAATTCAATGTGTCTTGATTAGTTTGTGCTACTTTAGCAAGCTGTGTGTATGTCCTAGTTTATCGAGTGCTTACTTGGGTTGCTTGTTTCAGTCCAATACCAGTATTCCTACCTTTGTTTGAAGGGGTGTAATAAGGGGAGAATGTTGAAGATATTGCATCATAGTATAGTTATTAGTAATGGTAATAAAAGCTAGACAATTAGAAAATAATAAATGTTAGTTTGTTAATAAACAAATAAGTTACAAAACTTGATGTCCAGAAATAAATAAATATGTTAAGAAATAATAGAATGTAACTCCCAAGTTGAAGATTCCACCCACCAAACTTGGGTCCTCCAATCTGGTCCATTCAAACCGCTTACAAGATGCTCTTACACACGTTATAAATAGCGATCAAAGATGCTCCACCTAGTCTCCTATTGACAGCCTTATCAATGCCCTTATCATATGTCAGAGATTCCTTTATGCATCTTACAATGTCATAGATATGCTTACACACCATTTAATGACATTAGATGCTCTTTTGCACACATCATATCATACAATCCAAGTGGCAGAATGCATCATACAAGGAATCTCAAAGATTCCTCTAAGAGCAGGGCCTAATTCCATGAGGAACCACTTTTACAACATATTAAAATATTAAATAAATTACAAGGACTTGCAAGGTTTACAACACCTTGTCATGATAGGTAATGCCTGGATTATCAAATTCAACAAAACTTGACCTTCGATAAACTTGAGGGATTTTTCTAACTTTACAATTGGAGAAAATTTTGAATGAAGCACAAGAAATTGGTTTATTACAAGCCTAGACTAAAACAAAAAAATAATATCATTCAGATATTGATTAATCAGAATAAAAAAATTATGGATGAAGAAACTATGCATTCACAAAAACATAATCAAACTCTTTCAACTCCAAATTAAAATTCAAAGAGAGAGTTTATCGAAATGTGACTTAACATTGGTAAATAATCGAACAGATATGGTCTCCTTGACAGAGAACAAAACCTGGAAACTGAACAAACATTAAACCATCCCTTAAAAAACAATTCAAACCAAACAAAAGTTAGATAGCAATATTTTATTGATTCCAACAACAATTTCAAAGATTAATAAGATCAATCAACAAGAATAATAGAAACCTAAAGTTGAACCCTATCAACTTTCAAATTATCAACGAAATATTCAACTTAACTGTCACATATATACGTAGATTTCTAATCCATGTTTTAAGAAACCTCCTAGTGTTCACGTTAATAATAGTAAAGAAAAAGCAATTTTGTGTTAGTTTGAGAAAATATTTAAGACCTAAAAAGATAAATCTCAAATGGACTGTTCCTGATCGTTAGCAACTCTACTCTAGAATCTATCATATTTAAAGAGAGGTGGGCATGTTGTAAACCTGATTAATCTTGATTAGCTATCGAGGGTTATGTTGTAATGCCACAATCTTCTGAATAGTCCATATGCCGCTAATGGCTAACACGCCCCACACATGCCTCTTTAATCATATATAGTCCTATTCACCTATTTCTTCTTTCATGAGTCATAACTTTCTATATTCTAATTATTATTTACATTGAATAAGTAAATATTTGCATAATTGTTGTATATATTGGCTTTGTATACAAAATAATCTCAATTCTATTATAATTAGCTAATTTTATTATGTTTCTGATAATGTAATTTTATGTTACGAATGTTCTCTACTTCCATTACAAAACTTATAAGTATACCATAAAAAATTATGTTTATTTTGAATCAGTCACCTGGAGATGCAGGGATAAGGGAATAAGGGTATGGCTATGTTATATATAAATAATTATAGTCACCGAATACTTGGGTAAGGGAATGCAGGCAGGGTATTTGTCCCTATACTGTAGTCTCATGCTGACTATAGCACTCTAAATCTCTGTCTCTTGATGCTGGACAGAGTTCTAATTAGCATTTCATACAGAAAAGTGCATTTAAAACTCACTTGCAATGACGTGACCTAAACCTGTACTACCAAGAAAATAAATGGTTCAAAATTACTCATAACTCTGTCTTATAGTATATGTAAAAAGAAACATAACATACCTCAGACTCCAGGGAGCTACATGCAGCTTCAAGGCAGGCTTCCAATGCTCTAAATTCAAACGGCAAAACTTTTGAACAACTGTCAAAGGCATTCATCTCCAACTTCAAATCATCAATTTTTGTATCAGGACTCTCTGGAAAGGAGTTTTCATCTTTAAGTTGTGAAATTTCTCCATCATTAGCCATTTCAGATTTTGAAAGCTCCATATCCATGATGCTATTTCCCCCTTCCTTTATGCAGTAAAATGAATCCAGTCAAAGTTAAATTAAAAACATAGGAAACATAAGTAATCTGACAAAACAGCCAAGTTCTTGTAGTCCACTTCATAACTTAAGGATTTCAGACTAACAGCCCTTATGCTGTGCTTCCATTTCAGAGTATTTAATGATATTTTTGTCTCTGAAGATTTTATCAGAAGGTTCTAATGTCATTCCTTTATAGTTTATACCATTAGAGATTGGTTTCTGTGTAGAGTAGACAAAACATGTTAATTCATATGCAGAAAGGTCATACAGAAGCTAAATGAGAGAGAAAGGGAGAGAGAGGAGAACTTGAATACTAGTATTTTATAGCATTTGAGAAGCATTCAACTATATTCCTTCAACTGTCAGTCACCACCATCCTTCCTCTCATATTACCCTCTACTTGTGACAAGGCTAAAGCAAGGAAGCATTTGATGATTCAAACAATAACACAAGCCCCTCCAACATATTTCAGAAGCTTTTCCCTCCTTTAAGTAAATTGATATGATAAAAGATTCCAAAATTAAGTTTTCTCTATCTCTATATCCAAAGCTTTTTATAAACACAATTATTTTCCATACAAGGTATATTCTTAAAAATATTAATTCTATGTTCTTTTAGTCCCATTGAAACTTACTGAGAAATTGACCCATGCGTGTTCGTAAGTTCTCCATTCATATGACTTTTCCTATAAAGGACCATTACCCGATATCATTTTGCTCTGATTGTCATCGTATTCATTCTACAAATAACCTTTTCTACCGGGTAACTGTTTTGCATTGCTGGCTATGAATTTAATGTTTTGATACAATGGTCATGTAAGAATGTTTCTTTTCTAGGAGAATTGAAGGTATTTTAATAGCAACAAATAAAAATTGATATACGGATTGTTCTTTGCCAAGTCCAAGAAGATTACATCATTATCCAAGTCTTCTTTCTCGTTTTGTTCGAGTGAGAAATATTTATTCTTACACCAGTTGCTAAAGTGACTTCCCTTTTTGCTTTGTGCTAAAATGTTTTGATTTATTTCATAGATTAAAAACCAGAGACTACTCACCTGACACGCAAGTACTCGCAGTCTGAAAATGCTTGGCGAGTAGCTGTAATGTCCCCTTCTCATCAGTGATTAGCCCAACAGCTCATCAGTCTATTCCGGAACCCGTAGGCTGGAATGAGGAGAAATTAGGGTTTCTTGGCTTGGAGTTTTGTGGCATTGCATGTTATTTACTATTTTTAGTAAACACTTTATGACAGTATGCAGTTGGTTGTCTTCAGTCATCTCTTCATTAGAGCATGTTGTTTGATGCTTCAATATTGTCTTCTCAAGCTTTATTTGGTGAAATTTATTGATTAAAGGCATAAGTGTTATAATTTTCAGTTGACCACCCCTTGGCCTAAGGATATAACTTGAAAGTTGTTTTAAAAAGGGGTCATGAAGGGTACGCCCATGTCATAAGAGATATTAATATTTTATTTTGAACTTTATGCTTGGAGAAAAGTGGACGCCACCTTTTGTGAGGAGTTATATTTTATGAAATTTGAAAAAAGAAGAATTCTAAAAGGTGTCTCTTGGCGTACCGTCTGGGAAGATAATGAGTTTCTCAGTTTTTATAAAATGAAGGCATTGCTCCAGCATTTGGTATCCATTGTTTACCTTACTGTTATGCTGTCAAAATGACTATGGACATTTTGCTGTTGCTTCGAGGATGCTACCTCCTAGCCCCTTCCCAATTTCGTGTTTGAAATACAACACCTAGTTGGAACATTTCTGCTTCTCACATCAGACTAGCAGATTGAGCATCAAAGATTGAAGAATTTTGGAGTATTTTCACAGTTTTGAGTTTCCTGGTTTTTCTACAGCTGAAGCTGATTTTTGAATATATCTTTTGGAGTGATTTTTTATTTGTTCTGGGTACTTTGGCAATCCATTTGTTGACTCAAGGCGCCACCTTCCACAAAAAATTGGAATTTAATTCCAAACTTCTGATTTTATCTTGCAAAGTCGATTTTCCAAGGAGGCCGTACCACTTGAATGAGCATTGGGATCCGTGCTAAATAAACTGGAGTCTTTGGTGATGGTTTCTGGTTTGCATCTTGGGCGCCACACTTCTAGAAAACATCTGCAACTGATATCACATCATTCGGAGGTAAATTGATCAACTTATGAGCATTTTATGATTTCACAGTTTGCTGGTTGAATTTCCAGAATTTTGATTTTTATATCAGATTGTTTCAATTTCCAGTTTTTGATCATATACTTCAGTATTTGAGAGTTATATCATTGTAAAAGATCATACTACATGACTAAGGTTCATTTATTATCATTGTAATTTGTAATCTGCAGAGTTATTTTGTAAGGTTGAGATTAAGCATTACTATCCAACCAATCTTTCAGTTCTGCAATTACTTTCTGTTTTATCATTAAATTACCCCTGGATGGTTTACCGCCAGTGTGGACAATTTGTTTTATAACTCTCTTATACCCACTCTCATAGTGGTGAATCCCCACAGCTCTGTGGATGCCCGCCGCAGCGGACGAATTGTTTTTATTGTAATCTTTTCCCCCCACTGTTTAGTGGTAGTGTGGAAATGTTTTTCATGGCTGGTTATCCGCCTATCAGTTCTTAAATTCAAATTTCAACACTCCGTCATATGTTAGCACCTCGCCCTCAATGGGATCTTGAGTGCACATTCTTAACGTTGAGTAGTTTTCATTCCAAGTTCAGTTTTCAGTTTGATGCTAACGCTAATCCAGTTAACTATTGCTGGTTATGTTGTGTTAATTCATCGGAAAAAATTGGTTAGCATATTTCAGTAGCTCACCAAAAAATCTTACTAGCAAACTTTTGGCAAGTACTCACTGAAAAAGCATGGAAAATCTCAATAAAAACTAAATAGATCAGTCCGCCTCGAGAAAAAAAGTCAATTTCATCATTTTTTTTAAGCATTCGACCTTTTCAACATATTGGAGCATTGAACATTTGTTTGCAGGAGATTGTGAGTGAACAATGATCAAGTCTAGCAAACTTATCAACCACATTTGACAGGTATGTAACAGTTTTCCAGTTTTCTTCTTTTGTGTCTTCATTATCAATTTTTATTGCTAGGGTTTAGTTATTTTGTATTTAAATTCTGAGTTTTAGTTAGTTTGTAGTTACAATTTTCTTTTCTTTTTTCCATTTTACTAGGGTTTCATTCTATTTTTCAAAATTAAAATGGCGTTGTGAGGAAGAGAAGTGGTGGCAAGCCTAAGGACCCTACTTGGAAACATGGGACAGCAAATATAGACCCAGGAATGATAATATGCAACTATTGTTGAATGTATATGAGCGGAGGCATAAATCACCTAAAATATCATGTTGCATGGATCAATAGCGAAGATGCTGCCATATGGAATGTGGCATCTAAGGAGATTGAGTGAGAGGTGAAAGTTCTTCTTACATATTGTGATCACAAGAAAGCATAGAAAAAGAGGGTAACAATCACATACTTGCTTATGTTTTTCCCTCATATACAAGCACCTGACTAATAATAGTTGTGTCTTGCAAACAAGATTTTCATATATGATGAAAGAAAGCAAACTATCTAAACACACACGTAATAACAACTTCCTATTGGCTTCAAAACAACCAACAATCATATGCAAACAAGATTTGAAGGAATAATAACCTAAACAAAGAACAACAAAAGATTTCAAAGGCTAGACTACTAGCTTCCGCACAAAGTTACGACCTAGATAAATAAAATGACATCAATACAAAGCATGACACTTATCCTTCATTCTCAATTTAATCAATGAAATTACATACATAGTTAGCCAGCCTAAACAAGAATTTTGGCAACATAAGTGTAGCATCAATTATCATTTTTCCCAATGTCTCATGGGTGGGCAGAGGGCAAGAACCACACATTGATCAACTTCTTAGTGGCTTTAATTGAATAGTGGTGTTTCTAAAGTCAATTGATGTCTCTAACAAAGGAGAAAATGATGAGACCCTATGCAATAAGTTGAATGAGGTGGCAATGGAGGTGGTTATCGAGATTTTTGTTCAAGTTGTGATGGACAATTCAACATCATTTATAGCAGAAGGGAGACTTAATGAGGAGAAACACCCTACCATTTTTTGGAGCCCTTATGTCGCCCATTACATTGATCTTCCCCTTGAAGATATAGACAAATTTGGATGGCTGAAAATTATGGTGAAGTGGCAAGAAACATCAAAAAATACATCTACAACCACCCTTTGGTGCTTAGCCTAGTCAAAGAGCACACCAAGGGGAAGGAGTTTGTGCAGTCAAAAGCCCACACAATTTTTCACCTATTTAATCACATTACAAAGCATTGCAACTTCTCTAATGTCTTTTATGCAGATCTTTATGTGCTCTAGGTGGGTGGACTCTCTTTACTCAGAAGGCAAAATGGGAAAGGATGTGAAGACAATTTTTGATGATCCATTTTCCAAGAGAATTGATGAGATCCTTAAGGTAATTTTGAACTTAATGTTTTCTAACTAACAAAGTAATCGACTCATTACTCCAATATTAGTTTTTTTGATTGTCATTCAAATTTTGTTTCAATAGTAGTTTGTTTTAGTTGACAAAACCTTTGGTTGGGGTCCTACATTTGTGGATGGAGAGAATAAACCAATGGGATACTATATGAGGCCATTAACAAGGCCAAAGATGTCATCCATCATTTCTACGGATCTAGCAAAAAAAATATGAACCCATTTTTTAGTACATAATTGAAAGAAGGTGGAACAAACAACTTCACCAACAAATTCATGTTGTGGACTATTAATTAAATCCTACGTTTTTCTTCTTTGATTCCTTATGGATGGCATCAACACATGGATAGAGAGGATGACCCTTGATGAAGGCCTTAGATACATAATTCTGGAAGAGTTGTAGAATTACAAGATTGTGGAGGGGAGGTTGTTTTCTTCAACTCTATACATTTGAAGGAGAATGATGCAACAACATAAAAATAAAATATGTTTAACTAAATTTAATAAATGCAATTATAGTTTATCATTAGGATTACTAAGTTACATACAATATATCAAAGGTTGTCCTTCAAATTTGTGGTGGGGCAATTATGGTGCAAAAGCACCAAAGCTTCAAAACCTTGCCATCCACATTTTGCTTATACCATTTCTAGGTGTTCAAGGCATAATTTTGGAAAAGTTGTAGAATTACAAGGTTGTGGAGGGGAGGTTGTTTTCTTTAGCTCTATGCATTTGAAGGAGAATGACTCAGCAACAAAGTACAAATAAAAAGAAGTTTAACTAAGTTTAATAAATAAAATTATTGTTTATCATTAAGATTACTAAGTTACATACAAAGAATCAAATTTTGTCCTTACAGATTTGTGGTGGGTCAATTATGGTGCAAAAACACCAAATCTTCAAAACCTTGCAATCCACATTTTGCATCAACCCTATAGCACTTCTAGGTGTGAACATAATTGGAGCACATTTGAGGCCATCCACATGAAAAAGTACAATATGTTGACTCAAAAATGCAAAAATGACTTCATTTTTGTTCAATATAGCCTACATCTTTATGCCAAAAAGGTAGAGGGAGATAAGCTACAAGAAGCAACTGACTTTGATGGCATAAATTCATATTTAGATCAGATTGCCAAGGATGTGAAGCTCGTGCTTTCAACAAAGAAATTACTAATTTGAGAGGGAAGTAGTTGTTGGAGTTGATAGTGAACCCCACAACTCCCAGAAATCACCTACAACATAAATGCTTGTCACAAATGAGAGATCAAAGCAATAATTATGCCCATGCAACCTTGAGAGAATAAGTGAATCCACACAAGCATCCGATATTGAGATTAACGTGTAATTGTAATTAAATTGAATGGAATGAGTACAAAGTGCAAATGAACGCTTATAAAAGCAAAAGAGCAAACCCTAGATGAGGATTTGATTAGATTGTGAAAAGTGTCCTTATCTCATGCAATGAGAGAATTACCTATAAAGAGCCCAATCTAATAATAAAAAACACTCCTAAGTTTAACTTAAGTAATTAAAGTAATAAGAGACCTAATAATTAATTAATGATTAATTAATTATCAAGTGATGTCCTAATTACTCCAATGCCCCCCCTTAAGATCAACTTAGGGAGAAGCTAAAAACCTTGATGAAGAATGCAATGAAGGATGCATGGATGGGTTCTAGCTACAAGGCTTGATAAGGTACCCGTGTACAAAGGAAATCTCTCATAACCAGAGAAAAGGAGAAAACCACATTGGAAAAAAATCTTCTCCAAAAGAGAGAAAATGAAATAATTGCACTAGTGAAAGAAGGATAGGAGGACTCAGTGTGAGCCCCCTAGGATTGCTTCTATCACACAAGTACAATGAATGCCCCTCCTGTAGGAGAGATAAAATGAGGATATGAATCTCCCTCATAAAGAAAGAGCTCTTGTGCCAATGATGAACACTTGAAGACAAAACACGATCCACTACCTGAAAACAACATTTCTCCCATTAGGAAGAAACAAATCCACTAGTGATTGGGGAAGCCAATCCAAAAAGATGGAATAATTAGGAGTCCAAATCCAAATGATGTGTGTCTCTGAAAAGAGCTCAAGTGTCCACATGTCTAAAAGAGATGATGCCAATCCAGAAACTTGTGAAGATAAATGTAGAACAAGTTACAAAAGCGATGAAGATGATCGGCCAACAATAATGATGTGGCTGTCAATAAAGAGGAGATGAATGTCCTCAAATTAATCCTCCAAATCTACAATATAGGACTCTACAAACAAGGATGATATGTCTGCAAGATATGAATCCCAAGTAGCTATGTCTAAAACAAGATGAATGTCCCACTGCACTAAAACAATAGGGGCTAAATATGTGGTGATGCTAAGCTGACCAAGAACAATCTAGGAGATGGTGATGTAGTCTCAATAGGAAGAGTGGGAGCATGAAGACAAGTCTTTGAACCATTAGAACATGCAAGACTTGTTATATACTCAAGCTCCTCTAAAGTATCATCATCAAAGGGTAGGCACTCTGCATCTACAAGAGGAATGAGACAATTTGCAACAAGATCCTTTGGGTATGGAGAGATATAAGGGTCTCCATGGATCTCCCAAAGTCAAGTCCAAATTGTGTGGGGACAATCAATGTCTGATACAACACACACAGTGTCAAGATCAACACTAGAACAAATCACTCCTACGATATGATCACTGATAATACCCCATGTTGAGTAACTCCCCGATGTGTTTGGTGTAGGTATGAATCCATAAAGATAAGGCAAATGATCAAGCCACCTAAGATGTTTCAGGGTGTCGTGTCGCCAAAAATCATAGTTATCCTTTTCCAAGATGACCACAAAAAGATGAACAGAAAAACCCATGATACTTCCTCAAATGAAAAAATCAGAGACTAATAACCTCAGTGCATGTAAAGTAGATCAAATGAAGTCATATCACGTAAATAGATCTTTTGCAGGTGTCAAGACATCCAAGTAATTGATAGAAATGAGAAATCACAAAAAATTGTATAAAATGTACCTGGGTACAATTCTGGAAAAGAATGTATGTATGGATCTAAAGAGCTTTGAAATACCTTTCCAACGCTATTGGAATCGTGAAAATCAGAGATACAAGAAAAAAAATTGTGAGCTTGGAAGCAAAAAATGAAGATTTGACTTTGAATGAGAATAAAATGAACCAGTAGCAAAATCTAATAATGAGACTTGCACCACTAGATACTTGGAACCATCTTTTCGACAATATCTTGTTTTCCCATTGTTGACATTGTATGCCCAAGTTATGCCAAAAAGAAAAAAATTACTCCTTTAGGACAAATGGGGCTAGGAGAGGGGCAAAGAGGGGTCTTATGATTGATGTTAGCAAAATATTCTTAAAATATTCCTTTGTTGCTTGAAAAAATTCAATGGTCGAAAAAACTAATTCGTTGGTTTATGCCTTTTGACCCCAAAATATTCTTGTTGGCTACTGAAGATTCTTGGACTATGCACGGGTTGGAAAAACATTGGTCATAATCTTTTCCACCGGATTTTGTTTAGGCAATGCTAGGAGTGTATCTGTCAGTTTGCTGCAATCGGATATAAACAATGGCCATTGGGATTTGTGTGGAGTAGCGGAAAGTTATAACCATTGGGGGTTGGTGAGCTTGTCGTCGGTGAGAGGTGGCCAGGCGGTGCTCCCGACCCTCTTCGAGACCCCCACGTGGGACCTCAAAACCTGCTTTCATACGCCTATGCAGGACACACCTATACAACATTTTAAAGCCTTTTTTTTTAATTGCTTTCTTTTTTTTGTAATTTTTTAAAAAAATTGAAACCTATAAAAAAATGAAAATTCAAACCCGTACCCTTTCAAGTTGTCTAGACAAAATTTAATGCAATAGGGTTGTATGACCGTACGAATTCCATACAGAGGTCTCTGTTGCATAAAAAATTGCCTTTTTTGCAACTACTCCAAATTCAATGAAACGATAGACAATTTCAAGGTTTTGGGTCGTTTTGGATCCAATGATGATGCTCGTTTCGTCCTAGAATGAGTTTATTTTTACCTTAAGGCCAAATCTATCAAAATTCAAATAGGAAGTCATAAATCTATTGCTCTAATACCATGTTGGAGTTGATAGTGAGCCCCACAACTCCCAAAAATCACCTACAATCAAAACGCCTATGACAAACAAGAGATTAAAGCAATGATTATACCCATGTAACCTTGAGAGAATGATTGAATCCACACAAGTATCACACAAGCATATGATATTGAGATTAACTTGTAATTGTAATTGAATTGAACGAAATGAGTGCAAAGTACAAATGAATGCTTATAAAAGAAAAAGAGAAAACCCTAGATGAGGATTTGACTAGATTGTGACAAGTTTCCTCATCTCATGTAATGAGACAACTTAACCTATAAATAGCCCATTATAATAATAAAAAGAACTCGTAAGTTTAGCTTAAGAACAATGGTTGTGTCTTAACCAACAACAGTTGGTCCTTTAGACAACATTTCTAATGTCGGGGTAAGGGCACTAATTTTATGATAGGTCCTTGTAACATTACATCATATTGGACCTGAGTTAGTTATTCAAGTATGGATGCAAGTACCCAGTACAACAGTAACATAATTTTTTTCCTTGGGTACAAGCACGGGAATATATAAGAACAATGATACTCATAATTTCCAATAAATAGTATATATATGTTCAAAATTATAAATTATAAGAACAATATACTCATAATTTTCAATAAATAGAATATTTAAATACCTCATATTCATAATTTGCAAAAATGGAAAATACTCAAGTCTCAAAATGTCATTACATAATAAAAATTCAAAATTACAATCAAAATTTAATAGTTTTCATATTCTTCTTCATCAAAAGCATCAAGGTCAACATTTGGTTCAATTTCATTTGAACCACAATCAATTGGAGTGTCACTCCCACTAGTGTCAAGTGCAGAAGTTGACTCATCTATAGAGACTTTGGCAAGCTATGCAACTGTAGCATCTAAATTAGCACACTCAGGGGTTAGATCCCAATTCTTTGTCATGTCCTCATTGTATTCAACTATCGTGTCACGTCCTCATTGTATTTAACTATCTTATGTGACAAGAGACAAAGGTTGGAGTGTACATAAACCAAATCCTTTTTTTTTCTTGCACCCAAATGATTGTGCTTAACTGAGTAGATGAAGGAGTATGTACTCCAAATTTTCTCAGCTAAAAAAGAACTTGCAACCTAGTGAGTATGCATACAAAATTTAGTATTTAATTTTATAAAAAAAAAATTATATTTATGATCGTAAATAGATAATTACAATTTAACTTTCAGAGTTCAAAAATGAATCAAGGGATCCCCTATTAGTGACTGGCCACGCAGGCCAAATACATCATACAATTTGTTGCATCCTTCTTGTTACATTTATGTTAAGCAAAAAAGGGGGATATTGATATTGTTTCTTGCTTCTATAAGATTTTTGTTACTATAAGATTGTTGTTACTATGCCAAAAACAGGTCTTTGCTTCTCCATTTTTTAGTCCACTTTTTCTTTGGTGCCATCCTTGGGTGGGCTACTACTATTCCTGGAACCTTTCCCGATGAGCTTCTGCAAATCAGGGTTCAAATACAACCACTGATTTGCACACACCACCTCCTCTTTGGTGATTTCTGATTTTCCTTTCTCCATCAACCTCTGGTACTTTACTTTGGAAACCTCCACTGTCAGGGATACCTGCAAGAAAACATTGTATAAAGTGAGTCTTCTATTAGACTCAGTAAGCGCCCTCTAATGCCCTAGTACTTTTCATAATTCCTATCTTTCCAAAGAAACCATATTATTTCAGCTGTTAGCAATAACCAATACATATTATTTCCTTTTCCTAGTTCTGCAATTCTTCCAAGAATAATTTCATTTTTCCTTTTTCCTTGTGCATCACCATAGCCTGCAAGATCAATTAGAAATAGGTTCTAGATTTCCTTAGCAAAGTAGCAATCAAAAAATAAATGAGAGATATTTTCAGTTTGCTTACAGATTTCACATATGCTGGTATTGCCTTTAGGATCAAAGTTAGGAAATTTTTGAAGCAACAACATCCATTTAAAGCCTGATTTCTTGGGTTCCAAAATACTGTACCATATCTCCAAGAAGACCTTGTTCTAACCATTTTGGTTAAGATTAAAATTCCAAAAGCAATTTAGTTGTTCCACAAGATTAGGGGCGCACAAGCTTATAGATTTCTTTAGCTTTAATTTTAATTAGGTTCTCATTAGTTATCCAATCAAACTCATGACTTTTATTACAACTGTAATGTCCCCATTTTAGCCCTATGCTCTTCTTGAGGTTTTAGCCTATTTCTGGAAATCTATAGGCTACTCAGATGTTCTAAATTTAGGATTTCCAATTTCAGTAAGTCCTGCTTCCAGCTCAGTTCAATTTTCTGTGGGTTTTGTTGTGGATTTACTATTTATAGCAGTTGGCAATTTTTAGTAAGTCTAATTGTGGCAGTGGCATCATCATCAGTTCAGCTCCAATCATCTTGCCTTTCATCAATTTCAGTTTTGGCTTTGGTTTTGGTTATCTCCATGGACTGAGTTTTATACTTGGTCAATTTTCATGTTTTGAAGTTGTACCCCACGCCTAGGCTTGATGACTTCAAGTTGTTTTAAAGAAGGGGACATTAAGGGGTCAAGTGAGCATTTAATTATTTAATAAATGCTTTATTGTTGCAATATGGAAATGGACGCCTAAAGGGGAAGTTGAATGATATTTTTATATTTCAAAAAGTAAATGCTTAAAGGTGGCGTCCCTTTTGGAAGTTGAAGTGATTCGACTTCTTGGAATTTGAAGTGTTTCATGTGCCATTTGAAACTTATATATTGCTGTTTTGTGAAGAGTTGATTATGAATGTTATGTTTTTGAAAGCAAAGTTATGCTGCTGGACTAATTCCAGACCTGACTAAGGGGAAGCTTAGTAAACCTGGCAAAGGGGAAGCTTAGCAAATTCATCTTTCTTCGGGCCTAAAACTATGGCTTCCTAGAAAAGATTTATGAAGACCATGCTTCATTTAGGAGTGTGGATAGAGCTCGAATGTTGATCTCAATTACAGGCAGGTTGCTGATTTATAATCTGTTTGCATTGCTAATGTCAATGGCTGAAGCGAACTTTTGCTAATAGCTTCGCCTCTGAATTTTATATCATTCTGGGTACTGACCCATGTTGTTTAACTGTGAAGGGCGCCCAAGTCTGCAAGTTTGTAGATTTTAATATTGAAGTTTGGAATTTTTAGGAGCAAGTCGACCTCCTTGAGAGGCCGTACCATTTCTAGTTGGCTTTGGAATTCGTGCCAACTGTGGTTTGCTGTTTATGGTTCGAATTTCTTATTGGAAGATGGACGCCATGTTTGGAGGCTTCATTTGACTGTTGTTTGAAGCTTTCCGGAGCTATATTGAAGGAGTTACGTCCATTATGGTGATTTTCTTACTTGCTGGTCTGATTTTCTGTATTCTTTGTTTCTGATCAGACTTGTTAGTTTTTGATATAATCCTGGTTTGAGCTTCATTTTTATATCATTATTGTATTGTAAGAGTTAGAGAAAGTGTTACTCTAACCATTGATTGATTTGGAAGCATATCTTTCTTATTTGCAATTGTTTAATTCATTGTAAAGTTGATTAGTAGTAATAACAACTATTTATTTTATTTGCTGCAATTAGTTTAAATTTCATACTCCCACGATTGAGTGGTTGAGTTTAAATAATTTCTTTAATTGTAAGTTTCCCCCCACTAAATAAGTGGTTGTGTGGACTATATTCCCCCCACGTTAATAAGTGGAAGTGAGGATTTAAATGGCTGGCTTGTCGTCTTTAATAATGTAATAATCTCACCCACGGAATAGGTGGAGTATTCCCACTGCTTGTGGATGGATGCCTACATCAGCAAATGAATTGTACTTTCAACTCTGTTTATGGCTAACGATCCTCTGACCATATGCTATCACCTCGCCCACATTGGGATCTTGGTGAACATTCTTGGTTAGAGTTATCTTCTTTGCTGATTTGCATTTGAGGCTAACGCTAATCAGTGTTTGGTTGTTGAATTGTGTGTTAATTTTGGGAAAAAATTAAGGGGGAATATTTCAACAACTTTCTTTTTTATACTTCTGCATTCATTCCCTTATATGTTTTATTCTTTCATATGTTCTTCTTTGAGTTAAGGGGATATTAAATTTTATGTAGAGCTCGTCCCAATTCAACAACTTGTCATTGCAGATTATATCCTGAAAGGTGGAGATACCCTTCTTATTCCACTCCTTAGCAAAACACCCTTGAAGGAGAGCAAGGGGTTTGTTATTATGGTAGATGTTCCACCAGATAGACCTCAAGGGGAGGATATTGTCTAGATTTTTATCCACTGGGTAGTGATTCAGAATGACTTCTTTGCTCATTTCCCAAGCCTTCCACAAGCACTTGAAAACATTGAACCCTGCAAGTGATATGGGGAATTTTCCAAACATAAGGTCACACATGGGTAAATTCTTCCCAGCCTCGGATTTTTTGGGGATTGCATTCTTTATATTGTTTCTGACCAAAATTTTCCATGGTTCATTTCCTTTTAAACATCTACAAATCCATTTCACTGCAAGCGCCATTCCTTGTTTCTTCAGGTCTTTAAGACCTAAGCCCCCCTTCTGCCTCTCAATGCAACAAGTATCCCACTTGATTGCATGTCTCTTTTTATTTCCTTTACCATCTAACCAGAGAAACTACCTTATCCTCTTTTGGATTTCCTCAAATTGGTAGCTATTTAAAAGCCAAACTGAGGCATAGTAAATATTGTAGGATGCCAAAAAAATTTGGCACATCTAAGCTCTCCTCGTAATGGAGAGGTACTATTTGTTCTAAGCTTCAAGTTTCTTGATTATTTTACCTTTCATCCACTCCCACATCTCCTTTAGGTTGGGATCAATTGTGAAAGGGATCCCCAGGTACCTCACCATTTTATTAGGTCCTCCCCACCGGAAGTCATGTTCTTTGAGCCATTCAGGCTGGTTGTCATTCCAGGACAACAAGATTGATTTACCTTTTGCTATTTTTTCCCCCGCAACTTGATTAAAGAGCTCCATTTTTGTCATTAGGTTCAAAAAAAATTCCTATTCTAACTTAATAAATAGAGCTATATCATCAACAAACTATATGTTACCTAACTCCTCGTTGTTTGGCAGAATGAGTCCTTGTACTTTCGGGCTTATGGATTGGTCTCTTAAGATGTAATGAAGGGCATCAGCTACTATAACAAATAGTGGTGGTGTAGAAACCCTTTGTTTCCCCGTTTTATGAATCTGACTGATTTTTGTTGTTTTTGCGTTTTCTGATGTTTTTTGGTGTTTTTGTATAAATAATGAAGAATACGATTTTGCATAAAATAGGTAATAAATTCAAATAAAATCCTAAACTGCCAATATAGATAGGAAATTCAAGTTCTACTGAAGGCGCATCTTTTATTGTTCAAATGGAATCAATACAATAAAGATCTGGTAGCATGCAATAAGGAAATGACAATATTTTAATAAAAGAAACTGGTAATCAGCAACTGGAAATAACTGGTACGGCTGCTATAAAACTACTTTCTCCCTCCTTCAGAAGATCCAGAATAGTGCCAGGGATATAGGCGCCCAAGATAGCAGAGGCAGACTGACCCAAAAGCAAGCGATTTTCTTCAAAGAGAAAATACGCCTTATTAATGGTGGTACGGCCTGTCAGCAGATGGTACGACTACAGCAGCATAAATAAAAGGTACGGCTTCCCCAAGAACCTCCAGATATCAATAGAAATAGGCGCCAAGATGAATATATGCCTGCTGAATGTAACCCTGAACAAAACCTCTGAAGATCGATGATCTGTGATGCTCTGTAATTTCTCCTGAATGAAGAAATCTCTTATCTGGCAATAAATCAGGTGATATCTCACACCCTCTGAACTGCTTTCAATGAAGATGGCTCGTTCCCCAATGAATTCGAGACTGAAACCCTAAAGCTTCTAGCTCAGACCAAACTTGATCAATTTTCAATAACTCAATATGCATAATGGCTCGATTCCCAAGGCAAATGGCTTATACACTTGAAAAGTGCGATTTCCACCATAATAGGGAATCATTAAAATTCGAACTTTTTATTCTTTTAATATTTCAATAGTCTTCAGCGTAATTTTTGATTAAAAATATAATTGCCAATTGGCCCCTTTTGATGATGGCGACCCCCTTACAAGAAATCACTTAAGTTATAATAAAATATTATAACTTTATATTATAACGCCAAATAATTAATATTTAATTAATTCAATTAAATATTAATATCTCCTTAAATATTAACCCGATGCTCGAGCCGTCTGAAGCTGTCGACTGAAGAAGTGATTCTGAACATAATTCATCCATGCTGCTAAAAATAGCAGGGGTCCCACGCTGACTGCCAATAACTGCTAAAAATAGCAACTTATGCAACAAGTGTCCGAACGAGCCCGAACGAAAGCCAACTGATCAACAACTGCCAACTGAAGCTGAGCCAAGCTCCAACATGACCCTCTATCCAGTCTATCAGCCTACGAGGGTCGCATGATAGGCTAATCCTGTGCTCGGAGAGATGTCAACGAGAAGGGGACATGACAGTCCGCCCCTCCTGAAATTGCTTGTCCTCAAGCAATCTCAACTCTCGATGCTGCAATATATCCTCGCTCTCCCATGTAGCATCCTCAACAGGCAAATCTCTCCACTTCACTAGATATTCCCTGATAGTCCTCCTACGCAACTGTCTCTCTCTGTACTCCAGGATAGACTCAGGTACTAAAATCAGCTTTCCCTCATCATCTAAGGGAGGTAGAACTCGCGATGGTACTCACACGGCGTCCCAACGCCTTCTTGAGTATGCGACACATGAAAACATTGTGTACCCCGGCTGGAATCTCAAGCTCATAAGCC
>VDFB02046040.1:29545-133957 GCA_007258455.2 Sequoia sempervirens
TCCCCACTTCACATTAGAGAGTCGAGGAATTAGCTGCAATAAACTGTCAGTGCGTCTCACCTTGTTTCGACAAACAGGGCACTCACGCACGTATTGAAGAACATCTGCCTTGAGTCCTTTCCATGTGAATCTCTCCCGAATCTGCCTGTAGGTCTTGAAGTACCCGGGATGTCCTGCTGTAGGCACGTCATGAAAGGCCCGCATGATGATGTTCTTCACCTCTGAACCGAGAATCAAATATATCCTGTTCTTGTAAATGATCAAATCATTTACAAGTGTGTACCTGGTATCAACCGCTGATCCCTCAACAATACTGGAGGCCCAACTATCCTTGGCATACTCTGCCACTATCATATGCCTCCAATCCTCTGATATATGAACCATAGAGCTCAAGTATGGTCTACGTGAAAGTGCATCTGCTACAACATTCTGTGTCCCTTTGATATACGAGATATCAAAGTCATATGCCTGCAATTTACTGACCCACTTCTGCTGACGATCATTGAGATCTCGCTGCCCTAAGAAGTGTCTCAAACTGTTATGGTCAGTTTTAATGCAAAATTTGCTGCCAACAAGATACTATCTAAATTTTGCTAAGGCATGCATAATAGCAAGCATCTCCTTATCATAAATGCTGTAAAGTCGTTCTGGCCCTCTGAGCTTTCGGCTCTCATACACAATCGGGTGCTTGTCCTGCATAAGCACCGCACCAATGCCCTCACCTGATGCATCGCACTGAAGCTCGAAAGACTTCGTAAAGTCTGGTAGTGCCAATACAGGGCATGTGGTCATCAACTCCTTAAATAAAACGCTCTTGTACTCCGAAGTCCAAATAAATGCACCCTTCTTGATGCAAATCTGTCACTTAGGAACGCGTAATAGAGTGAATAACCATTCCGCGAATCACGGTAGAATCACACAAACCGAGAAACCCTCTCAGCGTGTCGGGGTTTGGGTGTAGGCCAATCAATAATGGCGCGGATCTTTTCAGGATCCATACGCACTCCATCTGCACTGATAATGTGACCTAGATATAGCAATTCGGTCATCCCCAAGTCACACTTGGATTCCTTGGCGTACAAGGACTCCCTCTCCAAAATACTCAACACGGTCTCCAGGTGAGCCAGATGCTCCTGCCATGTCCTGCTGTATATAAGGATATCATCGAAGAAGACCAACACGAATCTCCTCAGCTGTGAATGAAAAACCCTGTTCATCGTGGACTGAAATGTAGCTGGTGCATTAGTGAGCCCAAATGGCATCACTACGAACTCGAAGTGCCCACAATGACATCGGAAGGCAGTCTTCTCTATGTCCTACTCACGGACTCTGATCTGATGATACCCTGACCGTAAATCAATTTTGGTAAAGTAACATGCCCCATGGAGCTCATCAATAAGCTCATCTATGCGCGGTATCGGATACCTGTTTTTGATCGTCCTCTTATTCAGGACTCTATAATCAATACACATGCGCAATGTTCCATCCTTCTTCTTAACCAACACAACCGAAGAAGCGAATGGTGACTTGCTAGGCCGAATGTGACCCATAGCAAGTAATTCCTTGATCGTTTTCTCGATCTCATCCTTCAGTCGTTTAGAATGTCTATATGGTGTAATCATAACGGGCTTAGCGCCCTCCTCAAGCTCAATAATATGCTCTATGCCCCTGTCTGGAGGTCTCCCTGGCGGAATATCACTGAACACCTTATCATGCTTGACTCTCAACTGCTGAATGTCCGGATGATATTCTGTCTTTTGCTGTCCCTCCTGTATAGGTGCTAAAGTGCACTCGGCAGCCCACTCTACCATGTCGTGACGCATGAGCCTCTCCATCCAACGAAAAGAAATTGTTTTGATGTCGCTGTCCCGTATTGCTTTTAGTATGTGAGTCTTTCCGTCAACATCAAAACGGATCTCTATGTCTTTGAGACGAAGAGTGACTTCCTCCAATGAATGAAGCCACTTCATTCCCAAGACCAAATCAATATCCCCCATATTAACAACATAGTAATCTGCCTTGAACTCATAATTGTTCAAGCGTAAAGGGAGATCCTTTATCATGCGTTCACATCTCAAGGTGTATCCATCGGCCACCTTGACCCTAATGCCCTCGAACTCCTCAGTGATGAGTCCGCGTTTCTCAACGAATCTAGCATCAATGAAATTATGTGTAGCTCCTGTATCGAGAAGGGTAATGACCCTCTGTCCTACTAACACACCACGAATCCTGAATGAGCCCTCCTGCTGAATGCTAGATAAGCGGGCCTCCTATATCTGTAGCTCTGGCCCTGTCTCTGCTCTAGGCTCTGAAGCCTCTGCCTCTGAATCCTCGGAACTCTCCTGCTGTTCGGAATTTTCTGATTCCGAATCCTCATAGTACGCCCACATCACTTGATTTGCCTTGCCCTTAGGTCTTAGAGGACAATCTTGATTGGCGTCATAGGGACCTTTGCAGTAGAAGCAAAGCTTCTTCCTACGTAGATCATTAAGGGCCTCACGATCCAAAGGTGGAGCTACTGATTTACCTTTTGAATCGTTTTTAAAATCTGATTTGTCTTTGTTAAAATCAGATTTCTCTCTGTTTCTATTAAAACCTTTATTGTCCCTGAAAGATGAATTATTCCTGGAGTTGAATCTACTAGATGGTGCTGCCAACTCCATACTTCGTGCTTTTTTCATTGCTTCCTGTAACGAAGGAGGATCAAAGGCTTTGATCCAACCTCGCAATGGCTCTGTCAGCCCCTCCATGAAAAGCACTACCAAATGCCTCTCAGAAATGTTCGGAACCATAACTGATAACTTCTGAAAGTCACCAATATAGGCCTCCAAACTGCCACTCTGTCTCAACTGAGCCAAGTCTCTGAAGTAGGATTCAGGATCCTTCCTGTCAAACCGCTCAACCAATCTGTCCACAAACTCCTGATATGACGTGATCCTGTCATGCTGTAGTGTCACCATACCGTGGTGCCACCAATCATAAGCTACTCCCTCGAGATGCAATGTAGCATATCTGATAGCATCTCTCTCGGCCATCGGGCGTAAAGTAAGAAAAGTGTCCAACTTACTAATCCAAGCCTGAGCTGTCACTTTACCACTGCCATCGAACATCGCTAGATTAAGCCTGTTGGTTGCATGTTTTAGGTCATTGTTCTGGTACCTAGGTCTCCAATCCTGTCGACCTCTATGATGCTCTCGCCTCTGAGTAATAAAACGGTCAAAAGTGATCCGCTCTCTGACCTCTGGTGGTACCAACTCCCACTCCTCGTTCGCTGCCATAAGCGTATCAACGAACAACTCCTCATGCTCCTCACCTGCCAAGACCTCCTCGGCCTCCTGTCTCACAAATGTAGGCCTGGTAGGCCTGTCTGCTGTCCATGAGGCTGTCCTAGGTGCCCTGCGAAACCCTGCTTCACTCCTCTCATCGTCACGATGTGGTGACGGTCTCCTAGGAATACCCAATCTCTGAAGTGCTACTACCAACTGCTGCAATACATCATCGGACCGTCGTTGACCTGCACGAAGATCTCTGAGTGCAAGCAAAACCTCTGCATCATCCTGATCTCTAGGGTTTTGAGGAATCTCGTTCCTGGGAACATCTGTTCTATCTGCCCTCTCATTCCTGTCAGCCATATTTCCTGGCTGCCTGCTCAAACTCTGTTGCCTGTCAATCAGAGCACGTCTGCGTGTGTAATACCTGTGAGAGCCAAACTGTTCTGGCTGCATAAGACTGCTAAATCCTTAGGATGGCAGGATTTAGCTCTGATACCACTGTAGAAACCCTTTGTTTCCCCGTTTTACGAATCTGACTGATTTTTGTTGTTTTTGCGTTTTCTGATGTTTTTTGGTGTTTTTGTATAAATAATGAAGAATGCGATTTTGCATAAAATAGGTAATAAATTCAAATAAAATCCTAAACTGCCAATATAGATAGGAAATTCAAGTTCTACTGAAGGCGCATCTTTTATTGTTCAAATGGAATCAATACAATAAAGATCTGGTAGCATGCAATAAGGAAATGACAATATTTTAATAAAAGAACCTGGTAATCAGCAACTGGAAATAACTGGTACGGCTGCTATAAAACTACTTTCTCCCTCCTTCAGAAGATCCAGAATAGTGCCAGGGATATAGGCGCCCAAGATAGCAGAGGCAGACTGACCCAAAAGCAAGCGATTTTCTTCAAAGAGAAAATATGCCCTTATTAATGGTGGTACGGCCTGTCAGCAGATGGTACGGCTGCAGCAGCATAAATAAAAGGTACGGCTTCCCCAAGAACCTCCAGATATCAATAGAAATAGGCGCCAAGATGAATATATGCCTGCTGAATGTAACCCTGAACAAAACCTCTGAAGATCAATGATCTGTGATGCTCTGTAATTTCTCCTGAATGAAGAAATCTCTTATCTGGCAATAAATCAGGTGATATCTCACACCCTCTGAACTGCTTTCAATGGAGATGGCTCGTTCCTCAATGAATTCGAGACTGAAACCCTAAAGCTTCTTGCTCAAACCAAACTTGATCAATTTTCAATAACTCAATATGCATAATGGCTCGATTCCCAAGGCAAATGGCTTATACACTTGAAAAGTGCGATTTCCACCATAATAGGGAATCATTAAAATTCGAACTTTTTATTCTTTTAATATTTCAATAGTCTTCAGCGTAATTTTTGATTAAAAATATAATTGCCAATTGGCCCCTTCTGATGATGGCGACCCCCTTAACAGAAATCACTTAAATTATAATAAAATATTATAACTTTATATTATAACGCCAAATAATTAATATTTAATTAATTCAATTAAATATTGATATCTCCTTAAATATTAACCCGATGCTCGAGCCGTCTGAAGCTGTCGACTGAAGAAGTGATTCTGAACATAATTCATCCATGCTGCTAAAAATAGCAGGGGTCCCAAGCTGACTGCCAATAACTGCTAAAAATAGCAACTTATGCAACAAGTGTCCGAACGAGCCCGAACGAAAGCCAACTGATCAACAACTGCCAACTGAAGCTGAGCCAAGCTCCAACATGACCCTCTATCCAGTCTATCAGCCTACGAGGGTTGCATGATAGGCTAATCCTGTGCTCGAAGAGATGTCAACGAGAAGGGGACATGACAGAAGGAGCAAGCGGACAACCTTTCCTTATAGATCTCTATAATTGAAATTCATCTGTTAGTTCCCCATTCACTTCAACTTGTGTTGTGGCATCATTCATGAGTGTTTTTATCATTTGACATAAGAGATTAGGGAAACCGAAGGCCTCTAATACCAACATTATAAATGGCCATTCAATTTTGTTGTATGATTTTTCAAAGTCCAATAATAGCATTCCCACTTCTTGATTGGTGTTTCTACACCATTCCATGGCCTCCAACTAGTAATCAGGTTTTCTAATATATACCTGCCTCTGATAAAACCGATTTGAGTGTTGTTGATTATCCTTGGGAGGATGTCAATTAGCCTCCTAGCAATTTCCTTAGCTAGTATTTTATAGGAGACATTGAGTAGAGTTATAGGTCTCCAGCTTTTTAGGAGGGATGTGTCACCATCCTTAGGAATTAGCTTTATTATCTCATGGTTTATATCTTTACCAAGTGATCCTTTTTCAATGGCCTCGGAGTAGACTTGGAGGAGGTCATCACCTAACCAATTAATGATTTTTTTGTATAATTCTACAATCTATCCATCTGCACCAAGTGACTTATCATTACTCATTGCCAAGATTGCATTCTTGATTTCTTCTTTTGTTAGTTGCTAGCTCAATTTGGAGTATTCTTCTCTAGAGATCATCTTTGTGATAATTTTCCTACACAACTCTCTAGCCTTCCCCCCTTGTTGGCCTAGGCATTCTGCAGTAAAGAGATTTTTATAAGACTAATGGAATCTTTCCTTAATGGTGTCCAGGTCCTTGGTCATGACCCCTTCTTCCCAGATACATCCAATGGCCTCCTTGGCCTCTTTTGATTTGAGGCATTTGAAGAAAAAATTTGAGCCTTTGTCCCCTTGGGATAACCAATTCATTTTTGCTCTCCTTTTTATGCCTTGGTCCTTGTAATTTTGGATCCTCCTTAGCTGCCCCTTAATGCATATTAATTCATTATTAGCTTTTGCATCCTCCGGGGCATTCTACAACCTACTTTCCGTTTTGAGCAGTGCATTCTAGAGCTAGTTCTCAGCCCTCCTATTTTCCTTAGCCCTTTGCTCACCAATTGTTTGGAATATTTTTTTTTAGCTTTTAACATTTAAGTTCCATCTTTCAATGGGGCTTGATTTTGCATAAAGGTCTCTTGATTTCCCTTAATGTGAAGATAGCACTGTTGCTATCCTTGAGCTTTAGCAAGCTCGAGTTAAGGATGAATTTTGATCCCTTTTTTTGAGGTCTTTCATCCTCATTGTTGATGCAGATTTGGACCATGATGGGGTGATGGTTAGACAGTGTCCAAGGTCTAACCTTAACTCTACTATCAGCCCCCTCAACCTAGTCAAAGTGAAAGTTGTCTTTGCTAGCATAGAATCTATCGAGTCAGTAGTAGATTCTCTTATTTCCATGTTGTGCATTGCACTAGGTAAACCAAATTACTTTGTTTTCCTTTTTTGCACCTTCAAGGGGGTCCAAAATTTTGAGGTTGTTTTTCATCTTGTACCAAAACTACCTTGCATTCCCTTTCCATCCCATATCTTCCCATCTTGTTTTATCATCAGAGCTCTCCATCATGTTAAAGTCTCCTCCTACTATCCATGGAATCTTAGGTAGTTTACTAATCCAATCCCATAGCTCACATCTTGCTTTGTATTCATTTGGAGCATAAATGGCACATACTCCAAACTTTAAGCCATCTTTTTCTATGTGTATCCAGACAGCCCTATTGCACGGGGAAGATACATGATCTTTCACCCATTGATTCCACTTATTAGCAACTAGGAGGGAAATTCCACATTTTCCTTTCTAATGATTGGAAGTGTAGTGTTTTGAGTCCTCCCAAATAAACTTGATGTTGGATTGCAATGTGAAACCTACTGCTTTAACTTCTTGTAGCATTACAAAGTCCTTGTGTTTTTCCTGCATTAGGAGCCTTCTTACACTGTATTCTTTGTCCGGGGACTCTAGCCCCCTAGTATTCCAAGAAATGTAGTTAAGATTCATCTGCATCCATATCTTGGGTTTCATCTTATATACTCCTAAATCCTTCAAAGCATTTAGGCAGTTCTAGAATTCTAGCATTTCCCCTCAGATAAGGAATGCTCTCTTCTTTTATTTTTTTTATTCTCCCCCTTCTTTCCAGTCCCAACATTTCCTTGGCACAAGATTATTTTTCAGTGTCATACTTAGGAATTGATTTCTCTTGGGTTTCTACCCCTATGTTGGCCTCTTGTTTGAGTGCATTCCCCTTACCATCTACAGGGCTCTAGTCTTTACTAAGAATCCATTTTAGCTATTCTAAATCAGCTTCCTCAAGGGTAATATCTAGGTTAATATCATCCCCTTGAGATCCATGATTTGTGGCTGAGGTATTTTCTTTTATAACATCTTCAACATTTGGATTACAGATTACAACGGAAGAAATAGGTTCATTGTTCTCACCTTCACTGTTAGAGTAATTATTTTTGTTATCATTTGACAAATTATTTCATAGATCCTCATTTCTATTATTCTTCCAATTTGAGGATTGGTTTGGGCTAGAGGGGGTAGTACACTCCTTCGAAGCATTTTCTACCTCACATCTATTTTTTAACAGGGTTCCAATTCTATTTTTAACTTTTTTATTGACCTTAAAACTCTTCTTAATTCTATCCATGACAAGTTGCTAAGCATTTTTCTTTAGGCCGGGATTAATGGGGTTGATTTCCTTGGGTGCCCCCATTCCTTTCTCTTGGGTTAAGGTCTCAGTTGAGATAAAATTAGGCACGACTACAAGGGCCGGATCTAGTAAGGGTTCAATGGGTGCCTCCTTATTGGCAAGGCCACATAAGAGATTGCATTTTCCAAGCACAAGGGTTTCTTCTTTAGGGGATAGATCAAGGCTTCAATTATCAAGTCCTTTGTCGCCTGTGGGTAGGGTAACCTCCTCCCCATTACAATTGCTAGCCTCAACCTCACCAAGGGGTTCATCAACAACCGTATTCGTTACGGAGGCATCACTTCCCCTTCGAATGTTGTTGTTAACATCCGTCATGGGGAGACGCGAAGAATTAGGGTTAGCAGCAAATCCCTTCCCATTATTAATCTTTTTTCCTTTCGTAGGGCTCCACAACTGATTGAACAATTTTTCCTCAAATGTCCTTTTTTGTAGAGGAAACATGCATTGATTCCTCCAAGGAGTTTGATTTTAAAGGCCATAATGGCAGTTTCAGTTTCCACTTCCACTTCCTCCGGGATATCCACCCCCGACGAAATGGAAACTAGTACCCTTGCATCCATGTGTTGAAGGGGGTTTATGGTTTCTTCAATTTTTAGGACCCTCCCAAACTAGGCGACAAGTTAAGGGATATACGACCACAGAAGGAGAGGGAGGTTTTTTAGGGTAATCCACTGTGGGTAGGCTAGGGATACCGCTTCATCATAAAGAAAACTCATGGACCATGGGATAGCCCTAAAAACTGCACTACCCACAGACCAGAATTCCTTTGAAATGACATTAACTTGCATTTATTTTGTTTTGAATAACATTAAGAACAAGCCTTTTTGTATCATTCTACAAAATATTTGCTGAATCCCTAGTTTTTTATTCCACACATTACATAACCATTGATCAAAGAATTTCCTTGACGAGACTTTATTTAAATCAAGAGCAGAGAAGAATATAGCAATATTTATGTATTTATGCTCTTCACTATTCATTGCCACAGCCATACCATTGTTAGGAATTAGAAGAGCTTTTTTAAGGCATTTGGAGGGTTGCTTACCTTCTCCTCCGGGTTGCACCTCTTCATAGATTGCTCCATCTTCCACGTTGATGAAGTCCACTTCTCTCAGAATCACTATTTTGTTATCACCTACAACAATGTCTTTAAAGGATCGTGGCTTGCCATTCACAGCCTCCATCGAGGATTTTTTAGCACTTACATCCCTGGTTCTTGGGGGTTCTTCTCCATGACTACACAAATCTCCCATTGTGGTTGGCGTACATTCACCACACTCCACACTTTCAATCGCAGATCCGCAAGGGCATCGAGATGGTTAGAAAATGATGCCCTAGCCCTCACCACGCACGGGAGAGCCAAGGTTGAAACGATAATGGAAACGATGCACAATGAAGAACATACAAAGTAATAATGCACTAAACAATTAAGCGCAAAAAAGACCAGGGCATAAGGAGGACGCCACGGGGCAGAAATCAAACCCTTCGATGGCGTACAACCATCACGAGGTTCTTGGGGATGCGCGTCCTTCCTCGCACTTGCAGATCTCTCTCTTTAATTTTATAAATTCAAAACTTAAATTATAAAATTATATTATTATAAAATATAACTTTAATTTTATAAATTCAAAACATAAATTATAAAATTATTATTTTTTTTTATAGATTAATCCTGTATTGATCAAAAAAGTCTGTACAATGCTGCTTGTCTTCAGAAAAATTCAACCCCTAGACCATCTTGGTACAATAAGACCCTAGACCGAATTCACAATGACTTTCCTACCTCCACCCACATAAGCCATTCCAAAAAACTTCATTGTAGACCGGACCGGCCCTTACATACAAAAACGACCATGGATTGAGTATAGAGATAGATACTATTTGACCCATAATGGATATTTCAGTTACAAAAAAGACATTTTCATAGAGTATCTTGGGTTTCAGTGACCATCGTCGTTGGCCTCCTACATCTTCCTAGCTTCCAAATTATAAAATTATATTATTATAAAATATAATATATAGCATAATAGCATGGAATGAAAAATGAGAAAAATAAAAAAATAAAAAAGATACATACTTGGGAGAGAATTTCAATTGCAAGAAGCTGTAAGTAATGGAGCCTTGACCAAGCAGATATCACCAATCATGAGCATATTTCCTATATTTGTCTCGAAGAGTGAAAAAATAATGGTTCTTTGAAGATATGAAGTGGCCAAACTCGCTCAAGATAATACTTTGAATATCTTCATTTGAAAATATCTTTCTAATTGCAACCTTGTAGCTAGCAGCAACCTCATCATCCCTATATGGTGGCACCCTCCTAAGAAATGTTCAAAGTATTTCTTTTCTATAATAATTTGGCAACAAAGAAAACACTAAGAGATGTAAGGGGGTGGTTGTCTTGTTCCAACAATCAATGATAAACTTTTGCATAATTTTATAAAATATTTTTGTTGGGTCATGTTCCTTGGCTTCTATTATTATTCTTATTTTATCTACTATCGAGTCCATGCCATCATAAATTTCACCCATACATGGGCGATCAATATCAACATATCTAATCATGTTGATGATGGGCTCGATGAAATTCAAAACATATTCCACAAAATCCCACCACTCATCATCAGGGATCAATGCTTTTACTTTTTGGGTTCTTTTTGTGCTTGACTGCTTCCATACACTCCACAGGCTATTTATGACCATAGAACTCAAGGCTTCTCACACCTTCACAAGTTGTCTTAGAATTATTGTGTGAAATGCAAATTGAGTTTTGAAAACCTAACATGGTATAAGAAAATACATGTCACATATCAACAATAAAAATTAAAAATTAAAAAATATATTAAAAAGATTACCTTCAACAACTCCAACTTGGAGAAGGTCCTGAAGATGCCTTGTGATAGATGATGATTATTCACAAACGTTTGGATCTCCTAGCCTTCCATGTATATGTTTTTGACCCACTCAATTTGTGTGCCAATCTTTTGCAATATCAAATTGAGTGAGTAGACCACATATGGTGTCCAAAAAATGTGACTATATGTACCCTCCCCTATAGACCAAGTTGCCCTACAATTTTTAGTGATGTCCATTATGACTTGGACAGCATTTTCAAACCCACCATTTCAATGGATTCTATGAGGATATTGTCAATGAAACTTGCATCTTTTACTTGCCCCTCACAATCCAATGAGGATATTGTCAATCCAATGTGATTGGAGATATTAAATACTTTCATTTAAGACTTTTTATGTTTAAAAAGACTTGTTATTGTTAATTGAAATGACTAGCGGTAGACAATAGATTAACATATTTTCTTATTTTACTTTATATTTAACTAAATTATCGAATATTTTGGAAGTAATAGTTTATGTTAAATGTGTTGCTTTTATGATAACTTTGGATGAGATAATTATGCTGCATTAATCTTTATTACCATGATTGTTGTCTTTTTTATAAGGGTTTTTAATAGGGTATCTTAAAGGTTGATGAGACAGTTAAACTCTCTGTTTAATCATGAGGAATGACTATGCCATAGATAGGCCCTACTAGATGATGAGTCACTCAAAGTCTGAATCGACTTCTTCATAGTCGGTTGAGGAACTTTTACTTCCAGTGCCAATCTGGCGTAGTTCTAGCATAGTCCTCCTTAGTCCACTTCAGTTCTATTTTTAGTTTCATTTTGTAATCTGTAGTTGGTCTCCTTAAGTTTTGGTAGTTAACGCCATGTTAGAAGCTAATAAGGATATTTTATAAATATCCATATTTTTGTCTTAGTTAGGAGTTAGATAATTTGCAATCAAAATTTTTGTAATCACAAGAAATACTTTGTTCTGCGTTCTACTTTTGATCAATGAGAAGGGAAGCAAGAAGTTAATCAATTCACTGTGTTAAAGGATCTTACCTAAGGAAGAGCAGGGTCTGCTCAACCTTTGGAATGATCTTATGGTATTTTTGTTAAGTGTTGTTATTTTTTGATTCATTAATATTAAATCTGTAGTAGAAACTAAATTTGAATTGTTCAATCGTTGAAATCATCTTCTACCTTGGTAAATGTTAAAATCGGATAATTACTTATGTTCACAATTACGTTTCAAAGTTTTAGTTTATTATGGTTAAGATCGAATTGTTAGAATGGTTAGATTTATTTATTAGAAATGTTGAATTGAACCATTATAATTGTTAGCAAGTTTCTTAGATAAATTAGATTTAGATGCTATTCGAATCAATTAAACTTGATGTTTGTTTATTGAGTTTCATTAAAGCAATGTTAGGAATTTATGGAAAGATGGAGTTGAAGTTTGTTCAGAATCTGTTCATGGAGATTGGTCTTTATGCTTGTTAGAATAATTGTCATTTTCTTGCAATTCATTCTTGCTCTTAAATGAGCGTTTACTTTCCAGCAATTAAGTTATGGATTTCTTTTGAAGCAAAATAGAATTAATTTGAATTTCGTGTTTAGATTAGGAATTAAAATAATCATTAATTGTCTCCATGAATTGGTCTAAATCAAAGTCAATAAAGTCATAATTAAGTCAACAGGAATTTAAATTAGAAGCTAAAATAGATTTAACTCTTAGGAATCAATCGCTATAGTTTAGCTCCTGAAAGCTCTTGATGAGCTCCCAAGAGCTCCTGAAAGCTCCTGAAGTAGACAAAACGATACCTGAAATCGTTGTTTACAGTGCAAACCCCCCCCCAAAAGAATCTGTGACAACTATCCTTATCGCATATTGCTCTGAGACACACCCGGTTCGATAAAAGAATTAATTAAATGATGCAAGTTGTGACATCAATGACCTTACCCATCATTTATGGCGTTGTTGTCGAGGATACTTAAATGATCTGGCTATTTAGTGTGAAGCCTTAGTGTTGATAGGGAAGAGAGATTTGAAATTGTGGATGAAATAGAGACCAACTAGGAAGGTTTCTTCCCAGAAACGTTGACATTAGAAGAAATCTTGATTTTGATCAAGAGGATATCCAGCAATGCTAAATTGAAAATCAAGAAATTAATCAGGAAAACCCTAGTCATGCTGAAACTATTGTGTCCACTCCTAAAGAGGCACTTATAAGTCAAACCCCTATTTCTGGAAGCCCTATTAAATCCCCTGAACATGAAGATACCCGTACACCTGTACAATCTCCTGAGAGACCTCAAAGTCCCCCTGAAAAACCCAATGTCGACTCCTGAAGACAACCCTATTTTTGAAGTCTACGACTCTGCTGAAGAGTTTGGAACACAATCCGAAGAACAAAAGGCCTCTGAAGAATTTGAACAAGAAGAGACTATGAAATCCCCTATACCTTCCCCACAACATGAGAAGAGGAAAGGGAAAGAGCCTTTAGTTGAAGAAGAAGGACCCCATGAAGCATTGAATACAGAGGAATTAGAGACTGAAGAATTAATAAGAACAATGAAAATGTCTCTTTTAGAGGCTGAATTAGAACAAGAAAGAAGAAATGTGCAATTCTTTGAAGAGTAATTGAGAAGAAAAGAAGAAAAATTGCAACAATTAGTCTGCAAAGATTAAGCAATGGAAAGGCAAGTTGAGCAAAATGGCGCAAGGATTAGAGAAAGTTAAGTAAAACAGAGGATGCCCTGCAACAAGCTAGTGTGCAAGCATTAGTAAGTGTTGAGGAAATTTCAAGATTAAAGGAAGAGTTGCAACGGAAAGAAGAAGAATTAAAGCAGCAATCCATGCGATTCTATGCACAAGAAGCCTCTACTTCCACTGCTCCTCCACGCAACCTTGCATTACCTTTCGTTATCCCTCATATTCCTCCCACTCCTCCAGTGCAACCTGCTCTAGTTCAGCCTTGATACCATTCTTTGACAGTTTTGAAATATAAGGAAGAAAACAAAGTGTTGAAAGAGTAGATACAAAATTTAGAAAAAGAAAAGAATGAGACCGAGAGAAGACTTGAGCAGGTGGCAGAAGTCAGTTTTGGCATGCTTTCCATGAGAAGACTAGCTACAACGTATTCTTTGTTTCTTAGAGAAAAATTTTTAGAATGGAAAATAAATCAATTAATTTTGGGAAGGAGTCTGGATTACAATGAAGATCATGATTTCCTTAAAGATTACTTTAACAACCACCCTGACATTCAGAATTTAATGTGTGAGTTTTACCAACATGGATTTTTAATGGGGGACAATAATGACTCAATGTTGAATATATATGTTGGTGAGCTTCAGATAAGATCATTTATTTCTTTAATGCAAAATCAGGTGGATTGGTCAAATAGAATGGATAAGTACAAAGAAGCTCAAATAAAATATGGGTTACCAATGAGACCTGAAAAGCCCCATGCTGAATTATATATCAAAGCTGTAAGATCAATGGTCAGGTTAAATGATGTTAATCCCCTCTATGTCTCAAATTTGTTTGATAGCATTGCAACATTCCAGAATGTTGAAGCAACACTCCCGCCGTTAGCACTACGGTTCTGTGAAGAAAGGTACCAGCTTATTCCAGAATCAGTCAGGAGAAGGGAGCCAATTAGTCTGAATAATTGTTGGTTGGAAATTTTGTATTCTCGTGAAAGCGTACAAAATTGAGATTTCAACCACAGCACGTGAGTTAAACTCTCCTAATTAAGGGAAGGCTCCCCCTTTAGCTAAATAAAATTAAGGGTAGGACAACAATCGTTCCTCTTGTTTCAGGAAAGATTACGTTCTTCTCTCTTCACAGAAAAGACACAGTAAATGTTACTAAAACTTATTACAACAGCTATGCAGTGAAATTAAGAGAAAGGAAATAAAGTTTCCTGAAAGCGCAAAGACTTCCGTTATTTCCTTCGGGACGGGAAAACAATTCGATAAGCACAAAGTCTTAAAGAATGAAATCCTATCAACCTTTTTTCAGAACGATTACTTTATGGAAATATACAAGATAAAACAGCTCAAAGACTGAAATTATAATGTATGCTTTCAACTATTCTAAATGAGAAATACTATGAGCGTAAAGACTTATAATTCTTCTCTATTTCTAACACTAACTAAGAATTCAATTCTCAGATTTACAGCACAAAGACTGTAGATATTTAAATTGAATCTCTCTTCAGCAATCTTCAACAATTCTCAAGTAATCACAATATGATATTGATCTAAAATGACATAAGAACATTTGAGATGCAAAACAAGAATTCAGCTCAAAGTCTGAAATTCCAGCTTTTTGATATCACTTGAAAATTTACAATATTTCACTATAAAGCTCAAAGACTTTATGAGTATAAAATTCTGCAGAGTTTTCTTGCTTGCTAAAAAGATAAAAATTACAATAGACCCCTCAAGTATTTATAGGAGGAAGGTCTGGAGAAAAAGGTGGGAGGATCTCAACAAACTTGAGAAAATCTCTCAACCGATAACTAATTGCGATTGACTTATTCAAAATTACAATCCAAATTGTGATTTGTCTTGTAAGATTTTACATGTAATTACATTTTCGAAAATTGCAAGGAAAAGACACTTGCAATTGCAAAATTTGTTTTTACATATATATTGTCGAAAGTAAAATTACATAAAACAATCTAAAACTTAATTTATTTATTCCTATCTTTGAAAGATAAGAATTTGCTGATGATGGTCTTCAACTCATTCGGATCTGGACCCAAAGTGTTCTTGGCCACTGCAACTGTCTTCAGAATTACATCAAAGTATCTAATAGTTGCCAATCTATGCTCTTCATAAGAAGTTTGCATTTTCTCAAGGATTGTTTGATGATTGATAAGCTTTTGAATCGAATCCATAGAAAATTGCTCTGATTCCATTTGTTGACGAAGATTGGCTGCCATATCTGAAGTAACTGAATCAGCTTCAAGTAACTCATCTTCTTGATTCAAAACTGTACATGAGATCTTTTCAAAATTTGAAAGAATATCCTGTTGAACTTTGTCATTCATTTCTAAAGTGGCCTCGATATCTTTGATAAGATCTTGAATGACCAATGACCTATTTGTCATAAGTTCCTCAAATTCTATGTACTTTTCCCTATTTGGCAAAATCAAATTGCTGCATAGGATTAGTAAATCAACTTGATCTATCTCATGCCAGATTTTTAAATCTTCTTCAAGCGTTTCCAAACTTTGCTTGAAGGCTTCTAAAGTTTGATTCAACTTTATCCTTGCTATCCTTACATTCTTGAAAACTTGCAACATCTTCTCAATCATTGGAATACTTTGCTCAATTAGCTGAGTTATCCATGAATCAATTGCCTTAGCCTTTTGTGCAATTCTTTCTAACTGTCTAACTGATTCATTTGGAGGAGCTGTAGATAGAGAATCAACTGCTTCTGATGATCCTGTAATCCTCTGAATGACTGCAACCAACTGAGCATTGTCTTCTTTGAGCTTTTCCTTTTTAGCTAAGAGTTCGTTATAGCTTTGTGTCAGAATTGTCACTGAACTCTGAGCATCCTGCATCATATTAGCTTGAGTCTGCTTACCCAATTCTACCCTCGTGAACCTGTAGTCAGATACCTGCATCTCTTCATGCGGTTTATCAACCAAGGGCTCTGCAATCTCAGCATATTTCATCCTGTTGCTGTCAACAAAAACCTGTGAGACTGTTTTGGCTTTCTTTGCAATCACTGGTTTTTGTTTCTTCAATTTTCGGAAATCAAAAATATCAGGAGACACTGCCTGTTTCTTTCTCTTAGGAGCAATTGAATTCAACCATGGAGGAAGATCCAAGGTTGTCACATCTGAAATGGCAACTGCGGTCTCAGTAGAAATAGCCTCAGTTTGAGATACAACAGAAATTCTTGAAGGTGCCTCAGTTTGTATAGCAACAATGTTTTGCTCAGAAGACAAATTGCAACTAGGATTGGCCATGAAACAATCAAAGTTCGTGACAGACGTATCAATTTCTGGAAGAGTTGTTTCTGACATAGCTGAAAAGATTGGATTGATATCAAAAATACTCTTGAAATTACTAGGCAAGTTCATCATGGGAGCATTTGTTACAGATGAAGGCTGATTACAAGTCTCTTGTGGTGGAATAGAAGGAACAAAAACGGTAGAGAAGGAATCAACATCACTGTCGATAGGAGACAAAGGAGATATAGCTGATTCTGGTATTGGAGCCTCAATGTGAGGAGTTATCTCACTTAGGATAGTGGAGGTCTCATGAACCTCGTTTTCTTCTTGCTGATCTAATACCTGAATCTGCATTTCATTGACTTCCTTACCCTTTAATGTTTCACTATCCAATGGTTGTTCAGGAGCTCTGCTTACTTTCAGCTTGATTCTGGTACTTGAAGAGGAAGCTCCTTCCTTAGATTGTTCCCTAATTTCTGATTTCAATCCTCTAGGGCCAGCTGGGTCATCTTCAGCTCTAACTCTGATTTTGATGGTCTTGACACCTATGCTTTTGAGCCAAAAATTGGTGTTCGCCAAGACTGATTGGAATCTATCAAAGATAGAGACGGATTCCTTCTGAGACCATTGAATTGCAGGAATGGGAGCATTAGCAACTCCCTGTTCTTCGTACTCAGGATCCAAAATCTGCTTATCATCAATTACTCCTTCTGGAATTAAAGTTAGATTCAAATCAATGATTTGCTCCAAAGTGAGCCTGCA
Source organism: Sequoia sempervirens (assembly GCA_007258455.2). Classification (NCBI taxonomy): domain Eukaryota; kingdom Viridiplantae; phylum Streptophyta; class Pinopsida; order Cupressales; family Cupressaceae; genus Sequoia; species Sequoia sempervirens. The sequence goes on from VDFB02046040.1 coordinate 46,996, forward strand.
ATAATCCATTTTGTATATATCCTTTTCTGTACGGAGGTCTGCCCAAATGTCTTCGATGCGGTGAACATGGGTGAAGACTCTTTTTATTTTATCCTTCATCCTCCTGTAATCAAAATCCACTCTAGCTTGGAATCTTTTCAAAGTTATCTCCTGAAGTTCAGTTTCCATTGCTTTGGCTCTTGAAGAGGTTGTCAAAGAATACCTGCCAATTACCAATGGATTATGTGAAGAAATACCAATTCCAGATTTGTGTTGTGAAGCTTGACGTGAATGAACTGACATCAACTGCCTTCCTAGCTCCATCAAAATGATCTTATCAGTAGGATATCTCGGTAGCATATATGGCTGATCTTCAAAGCAGCCAACTCTCATATAGGTGAATGTTGGAAATTGAAGGAATAAGCAGCCATATTGATTTACCTTATTCCAAGCTGCATCTGACACCCTGTTATTTACCAATTCTTTGTCAAACAAACACATAAAATAACCAAAGAAGGCATCTTGTACCCTTCTATAATGCGCTCGACTTGGAATAAAAGTCAGCTGATCATAATATTTCCATACGGCACCAATGATCTGTCACCTTCAGGAGATAAGCCTGGAAAATGTCTCAAGGAAGCTGCTATGTAGACCAAATATGAATTCATATAGAAGGTCAGAGTGGTAGGAACCTGTGCAAGCTGTTCGCACAAACAGTCACTGATTATTTCTCCCCAGAAAATTGGATGTTGTGCTTTTCTAATGACAACCATGAACTTATACATCCAGCTTTCAAACATGTTAGAAACTTTCAACCCTGCAATTCTGCTCAAAAGAGTGATCATGTCATTAACTTCTTCTATAAAATCAGACCGATACAACTTGGGCATACGGGTCGCACAAGGTCGTGATTTTAGAAGCCATTTAGAGTTGATGTGTTTAATACAATCATTCTTTTTCTGCTCAAAATGTTTGTGAGCACTCTTCAATGAAATCTCTGAATAAGTGGTTGCATCAGGTACTCTGAAAACTCTATTGATTGTCTCAGCATCAAGTCTGATAACTACGTTGCCATCATCATCCTTAATTGTCCTGGATTGTCTATCAAAGCGTGCTGCACATGCAAGGACGAATTCTGGTTCAAGGGCAGCAACAGGAAAAGAAGCCACGAGATGGATATGACTTCTCAGCAACTTTTGCATATCAGAAGACGTAGATTTCTCAACCCTTTCAAGAAAATTAGACATATCAACATGCCCTATTTCTGTATCTTTGATCTCATCGATGTTTGAAACAACGTGAGATGGAGAGATCTCATTTTGATATTTGTCGAACTTATACTTCATCTTTTTGCCTGCTGGAGAAGTTGGTTCATCCGTCATTGAACAGGAATCTGCAAGACTGCGGTGAAAATCCCATAAGGTCAGCACATCATCAGCATCAACGTGAGTGGACATGGCGAATCTCAAACCCTAGAACAATGAAATGGACTTGAAAGAAAAATGGAAGGCGAATGAAGATGAATTCGAAATGGATGAAATGGTGGAATGGAAAACGGCATTTTGTCTCTTTGAAACAGCAAGATAAAGGGATCTCAAAACTTGGATTTGGAATTTCGTCCAAAAAGGTCAACTTTTGTGCTTTTTAAAGCAATTCGGGTTTTTGAGTGACTTGAACAATTTCGGAACTTTTTGACACTTTAGCAATTTTTGCTTTTTGCAATTTCGGGATTTTTATGAACTTTGGCAATTTCCTCAAAGGCAATCGGGATTTTTCAGAAGTTTAACAATTTTTGAACTTTGCAATTTTAAAAATTGTTATTTCAAATATAAATCCCGAAATTGTATCTTTAGGCTAAAAACCCGAAATAAGAGACAAAGTGAAATTTCTTATTTTATGAAAGATAGTGATGGATATATGAAATGGCGAATGAATGAAATGAAAGAAATGAGCATAGGCGACATGAAAGATGGATAAATGAAAATGGAATGAATTGTTTATTGCTGGAAATGGTAGAATGAAAAACGTGTTTTCATCATAAGGCAGATTTAAATGGAAATATGCATCAAGCATGGTAGTGTGGAGATATGTGAAATGGAAGGCAAAATTTTAATGAAATGGAGAAGGCGTGTGAATGTATATGAGAAAAACGCATTTCTAAATGAGGTCGAATGGAGGTAACATGATACAAATGTAGCTTTACAAAAACGCGTTTAAATGTAAAGGCGAATTTTTCAGAAAAAAAATGCACTTTTGAGATAAATAAATGTATTTAAAACAAAGAAAACCAGTAAGAGAAAATGCGTTTTGAATAAACTAGCAAAAATACCAACAAATATAAAACAATAACCATGATGAAAGCAAAGGATTGAAAGAAAAACGCGTAAGAATGAAAAACGCGTTTTAAAACATTCATAACAATGTAAAACGTGATATGTAAAAGACAAAAACGCATATAAATGATAGTAAAATATTGAAAGAAAGAGAGATAAGTGCGGATCATACCTGGAACAAGTTGTAATACGCGAAAATGCAGAAACAAAAACCCTAGATGCGTTGAAGAAGACAGAAAATGGCTATTTACTGGTAAAAATCCGAATTTGAAGCATCAAGGTCGACCAAATCTCCATGAAATGAGGAAATAAATGCCAAGAACAATTCAACTAGCTTGAATCCAAGAAAAATCGGGCTTTTCAGAAGATTTGACAATGAAAAATAACATCAAAATGATGAATCAGGTTTTTTATGAGGTTTTTCATCCTCTTTTTTGCAAAATCGGGTTTTTTATGAGGTTTAGCAATTTCACTTTTTGTCAAAATAAAATGACTTTAACAAAAATCGGACTTTTTAGACAACTTAAGCAATTTCGGGTTTTTTAGACACTTTGACAATTTTGCTTTTGAGTCTAAATTTCCCTATTTGCTGAGTTGCTCAGAAAACCCGAAATTGGCCAAAAAGACATTAAAAACAAGTCAGAAATCGACGAAAACGGAAACGTAAAGAGGAAAAAGAGTAGCCCAAAGGTTAATCAACTTGAAACAGAGAAATTCCACCCTTTGCACCTCGTAATGCGTGCCTTAGAGAAGAAAAATCTCAAGTTTTAAGAAAATTTTGATTGGTTACCTAAATTTTGAAACGAGTTAAAAATTTAGGATAACAATAATATCAGTTGGAGTTTAGTCAGAGTCAGGCATGTCATCACTCTAATCCAATAGCAGAAAGAATTATGGGTAGGCATGAGATTTAGAATGTCAATTATTATTATGCCAGCACCAAAGCTAAAGGAAACGACAAATATACTAGCTCTAGTAATGAGGGTGTGGTTTGAGAACTTGAGACAAAACTATGGCTATGCACTTAATACCAGATTGCCGAAATAGTACAGGGAGGGTGTATTTGACTGCTGCATTTGGATGGAGGCACTAAACAGAGAGAAAGAGAACACCATAGTTTTGGATAATGAACCATGAGGACATGGTCCAAAGCAAGTTGGGGAGAAAATGATGGGAGATATAAAATACTTTCATTTAAGAATTTTTATGTTTAAAAAGACGTGTTGTTATTGTTAATTGACATGACTAGAGGTAGAAAATAGATTAACATATTTTCTTATTTTACTTTATATTTAACTAAATTAGTGAATATTTTGGAAGTAATAGCTTATGTTAAATGTGTTTCTTTATGATAACTTTGGATGAGATAATTATGTTGCATTAATCTTTATTACCATGATTGTTGTCCTTTCTATAAGGGTTTTTAACAGGGTATCTTAAAGGTTGATGAGACGGTTAAACTCTCTATTTAATCATGAGGAATGACTACACCATAGATAGGCCCTACTGGATGATGAGTCACTCAAAGTTTGAATCGACTTCTTCATAGTTGGTTGAGGAAATTTTACTTCCAGGGCCAATCTAGTGTAGTTCTGGCATAGTCCTCCTTAGTCCACTTCAGTTCTATTTTTAGTTTCATTTTGTAATCTGTAGTTGGTCGCCTTAAGTTTTGGCAGTTAATGCCATGTTAGAAGCTACTAAGGATATTTTATAAATATCCATATTTCGGTCTTAGTTAGGAGTTAGATAATTTGCAATCAGAATTTCTGTAATCACAAGCAATACTTTGTTCTACATTCTACTTTTGATCAATGAAAAGGGAAGCGAGAAGTTAATCAATTCACTGTGTTAAAGGATCTTACCTGAGGAAGAGCAGGTCCCACTCAACCTTTGGAACGATCTTATGGTATTTTTGCTAAGTGTTGTTATTTTTTGATTCATTAATATTAAATCTGTAGTAGAAACTGATTTTGAATTGTTCAATCGTTGAAATCATCTTCTACCATGGTAAATGTTAAAATTGGATAATTACTTTTGTTCACAATTACGTTTCGAAGTTTCAGTTTATTATGGTTAAGATCAAATTGTTAGAATGGTTAGATTTGTTTATTAGAAATATTAAATTGAACCATTAGAATCGTTAGCAGGTTTCTTAGATAAATTAGATTTAGATGATGTTCAAATTGGTCAAACTTGATGTTTGTTTATTGAGTTTCATTAAAGCAATGTTAGGAATTTATGGAAAGATGGAGTTGAAGTCTGTTCAAAATCTGTTCATGGAGATTAGTCTTTATGCTTTTTAGAATAATCGTCATTTTCCTGCAATTCATTCTTGCTCTTAAATTAGCATTTACTTTCCAACAATTAAGTTATGGATTTCTTTTGAAGCAAAATAGAATTAATTTGAATTTTTTGTTTAGATTAGGAATTAAAGTAATCATTAATTGTCTCCATGAATTGGTCTAAATTGAAGTCAATAAAGTCATAATTAAGTCAACAGGATTTTAAATTAGAAGCTAAAATAGATTTAAATCTAAGGAATTAGTCGCTACAGGTTAGCTCCTAAAAGCTCCTGAAGAGCTCCTGAAGTAGGAAAAATGATACCTGAAGTCGTTGTTTATAGTGCAAACCCTCCCCCAAAAGAATCCTTGACAACAATCCTTATCGCATATTGCTTTAAGACACACCCGGTTCGATAAAAGAATTAGTTAAATGATGCAAGTTGTGACATCAACGACCTTGCCCATCACAATGAACTATGCACCTACCCCTTTGAAAAATCAATAAAACTAGTCCCTTTCCCTCATAATTTTGAAGTACCAAAACTAGAAAAATATAAAGGGAAAGGATACCCACATGACCATGTAAAAGAATTTTTCATGGCATGTTAGGAAGTGGCTTATAGTGACATATATGTCATGATAATTTTCCCTAAAATTTTAGGAGGACAAGCTCTTGAGTCATTTTTGCACCTACCTCATGGACCCATTACCACTTTTCAATTATTAGTTGAAAATTTTGTAAACTATTTCTCAGATAACATAGAAAATGAACTTTCAATCTTGACCTTTGCAATGCCAAGAATTAAAATGGTGAGAGCTTTGCTTCCTTTCTCCAATGATGGAGAAGTCTCACTAGTTGCTTCCCATGGTCTATACCAGAAAAACAACTCATCAATATTTTTGTCACCAACCTTATTGGAGAAATAGTTTTTCATTAATAATTCCATTGTGTCTCAACATTTGATGAAATTATTAATAAAGGAGTCACCATATAGAAAACCCTTGTTGCTAAGCGATTGGTCAAAATCTATAATAAGGATAAAGATAATGCTACCCAAACTAATGAAATGTCAATATTTTGGCCATAAAATAAAAATATCATAAGTGATAGAGTCACTAATTCCAAAGTTTTCCAAATTGCACCAACAAGCCCAAATCAAATAAATCCTCATGTAAAAATTCCTTATAACAAACTCTTATTTCTATACCACAAGGACAACCAAGACCACCTTGCAAATTAAAGACACAAATATACTCCTTTAGGGGAATCTATAGAAATGGTGTTCCAAAAATTTGATGAGCACATGCTTATACTAAGGGAGGTGAATCAATATAAGATAGTCTTTTTAACTTTTTCGAATAATTAACCACAATGAAATCAATCACACAACACCAACAATCAAAAACATAAGAACACAATGTTTACATGGAAACCCTTTCAAGAGAAAACCACAACAAAATATTTCTCTATTGATTCTCTTACAATTTTAGTAGGCACCAACCTATTGGAGACACCAATCTCTGCTTATTTTGGTAGGCACCAACCCACTAGAGACACCAATCCTTGCAATGGGGCACCAACCCAACAAGAGACACCAATATCTTCTAATGAGCGGTACCAACCTCTACTATAATTATTCTATTATAAATATTCTCACAAATTTTCTATAATTTTCTCTTTAGATCTGCTATAATTCCTCTCAAGGATCTGCTAAAAAATCTACCATAATTTTCTTTTAAATTTGTTATAACTTCTACTCACAAATCTCCTTTAGATGTGCTTATAATTCTGATTTACATTTGGTACAAAATGATTTATAAGCCTTCTTAAATATGCTTCATAAGTCTGCTCCAATATACTTCAGATCTGCCTATGTATAGAAATATATTCATTAATTGCTTGCACTCAAAACCTCCAACCAATCTTCTTTTATATCATGCAAAGGGGGATGACTTCATGAAAGCATATGTATTTTACAAAGAGAGGCAACTCTTAAATATGCACCCTTTCATCATATCTCAGGGTGCACTGGACTTGAGGGATCAACCCCTATTTAAAAACTATTATTTTACAATTTTAAAAATGAATCCCCAAAGTGGGGTGGTTTCATAAGGAGGTCAGCCATAATAATAATATATTTATTTACACTTTAAACACTCCAAGTTGGGTGCTAAACACAAGGAGGTCAACCTCTTTTACTAAAGTTATTTCTCCAATGAAAATGTCATGAGAAATTAGGTTGGCTAGCATTAATATTCTCCATAAATAAGCCAATTGAATATAGTTCTTCATTATAGTGATTAGTGGCCTTTGGCCTTCATATTTTCACCAAGGATTTAATGATTATCTAATTTGTTATCAATGACATTCTTGGACTTGTAAGAACCTTTGACATCAATGACAATTAATCTAACAAAAGTTGTCAATGAAAACATGATTAGATATCCATATATACTCAACCCTTTGATGAAATCAAACCAAAACCCACACGGTATATAGAAAATGAATATGGTAAATACCACCATGTTAAAGGTCATACCCTTTCCAAGTGCATGTACAACTCAATAAAAAAATATGTCCAAGACCTTATTGATCATGGAGAACTTATAGTGGAAGGTTCCTTGTCCTCTTCAACTAATGATAAATTAGGTATCTATTAGGATTCATTTCCTAAGTATGACCAAAATCAACCCTCATTATCAAATAAAGGTCCAAACCAAAATACCCAAACAAATAATGTCAATGTCACACTTACCTCATATGACTCGGTAGTTGGTCATATTGAAGAAGCCAATCCACAAGTAAACATTGTCAAAATAAAAATAAAATGTCATGACTACTAGGTGTGGTTAGGTTACCATTCAAGGGACACCCTTATCCTCTCGACATGCCACCCAAGGTAACTTCCTTGAGCATCTTGGGAAGACTCCAACACATATATCTATCTTAGAGCTTCTTATATCACCACCTCTTTATAAGGACATATTGGGTTGTGCTTTGAGAGAGTCACGATATCTTAATGATATCAATCCTAATCGATTCCAATCATTTGTAGGTCACTTTCCTTCTTTGTATCACCTTTCATTCACTCCAAGTGGCACACCTTCTATCAAACCATCCCATACCAAAGCACTCCATATAAAGGCTATTCTCAACAAGTGTAAAGTAAAATAAGTCCTTATAGATGATAGGTCTAGTTTGAACCTATGTACATACAAAATCATAAAATAGATGGTATATTTTGATGATAACATGGAACCTAAAAGAAAATAACTATCAAATCATATGTTGATGTAGAGAGATAATCCCAAGGAATCATTTGGCTTCTAATCTAGGTGGGTTCACTCTTACAAAAAACTTTGTTTCACATTCTTAACCTTGAGCTTCCATATAACATCCTTCTTGGTCACCCATGGATCCATTCCATGTAGGTAGTCCCACCCACCTATCATCAATGTATCAATTTTTTGTACAATGGTGTAAAAGTCAAAGTTTACGTCAATCCTAATCTCTTTCAATATTATAAATTAATGAAAGGTACTTGCAATAAATCACATTATTACATCCTAGGGTAGATGTTACCATTCCTCCACCATTATTATCATCTTTATCCTATGTTGATCCTACCACTTTGGCATCAACATCATCAACCAAACCCAATTCCCAAATAAAGGTCAAGACCATAGATAAAAGGTGTGGGGAATATGAGTTGCACAATGCCTTTCATTTAGGACAAATCAATCTTTCTCCAAGGTTCTACGGAAAACCATAGAACATAAACATAAAGATCTTAAAGTAATCTAATACAACAAAACAAACTTTATTCAAAATGTCTTCCTTGATGAAAAGATCATAGATAGTGACATAAGTGCTTGGTTATACAAAGACGAAGACTTTGAAACATGTTTTTTCCAAGAGACCTATCCCAAGGCACTCAAAATGTGTAAAAATATGGGTTATAAAGGACAGGGATTAGGACTAAATGAACAAGATCCTTTCGAACCACTCACTATCAAAGTAAACTATCATAGATTTGGTTTATGATACATGCATTTCATGGAATAACCCTAAAATACTAACGGTACCTCTGATACTATGATAAGAGTTTTTCCTATTGTTAAAAGTGTCAAGAGATAGGACTTCAAAGAATCCTTCACTAATTTCACCACCCTCTTTAATGATCTTAATATTTGTACTATTACACCTTCCATCAACCTTCCATTCATCCATCCCAAACTCATTACTTGGGACCAAAAAAATCTTATATCCTTAGACATATTAAAAAATGATGAAGATATATCTAAGTTCATGTGACTCTATGAAGGTATTACAATCAATGATCGCAACAAAAGGTTTCAACATAGAATTAGATGCAACAACTTATTTCAATGAACAAGCTAAGTTCCTTTTGGATATGTCACAAAATAATAAACACTTTGAATTATTAGTTGAGAAACTTTTGGTCCCTACGTATGATGTCCCTAAATTAGAGCTTGTCTATGAACTTTTTGGTCTTAACAATACTTGGTATCATGAAATATATAATTACCTCCACAATCAAAATTTACCACCCAATCTAGATCATGCACACAATGTAAAACCCTTATCCATCGCTCATCCTATTTCACCATCCTTGGCAAAAAATTATATTGAAAGAGCTTCAATGGTATCCTACTTAGATGCCTCAATTTGGAAGGTACTTCTGTCATAGTAAAAGAGACGCATAATGGTATCTATGGTGCACACACTAGTTGTATTTTCTTAGCAAAAAAATATTGAGAGTAGGCTACTATTGGCCCACCATGGAGCAAGATGCATGCTAGTTTGTAAAGAAATGTTTAGCCTATCAACAACATGGAGATTTTATTCACATTCACCATCATAAGTGTTATAACCCAACACAACTCCTTGACCCTTTTCATAATGACGCCTCAATCTTGTTAGTAAGATCTGGACACCCATCTTCATCCAATGACCACAAATTTATAATCGTTGATATGAAATACTTCACCAAATGGTTCAAAGATATTCCTCTTACCTATACCACTAGACAAAAAAATTCCAAATTAATCCATTACATTATCTATCACTATAATATCCTTCTTCAATAATCATTAATAATGGTAATCATTAAAAAATAATAAATTTTTCACTCTTTGTGAGTGTTTCCACATCCAACATCATTGGTCCACTCCATACTACCCATAAGATAATAGTCAAGTAGAGGTGTCTAATAAAACCCTCTTAAAAATCCTCAAAAAGACAGTCAATAATGTTGGTCGTGACTAGAACCTATAGCTTAATCATGCCCTTTGGGAATATCATACTAAATTCCATATACCAATTGATGCAAATCCATATTTCCTTATCTTTGGCTTTGAATCCATCTTACTAGTTGAGATCTAACTTTCATATTTGTGTGTCTCCTTATGACACCTCATTGATGATGAGGAGTATGTGGTTGCATGCTTGCATGAGTTAGAACTTCTAGATGAATGACACCTCAATGCCCTTAATCACCTTTAGTCATACCAAAACCACCTTCATCACAATTATAACAAGAAGGCCAGAGCTCGAGAGTTTCAGATAGGTGATCTTGTCCTTATAGAAAATAAGAGAAATCTCTAAGATAGAGACGAGAAAGGGAAATTTGATCCTAATCGGTTGGGTCCATATGCCATCATTTCCAAGTATAGTTCAAGAAAATATCAACTAGATACCCCCAAGATTCAAGAGCTTGATGAACCAATCAACATTGTGTACCTCTAGAGCTTCCAAAAAAATAGTAAAGAGAAAAAATACCCTATGGTGAAAACCATTTCTATGGTGCCTTGGGGAAATCAACATGATGAAAACTTGGAAAAAATGTGTCATGTTTGACATCTAAAAAAATTGAAAAAATGAAAAAAAATAGTAAAGATAAAAATCATCCTCTAGTGAAAAATACTTGTGGTGGCACCTTGGACAAGCGTCATGGTCAAAATCTACCCGCAAGTGCCATATGTAATAAACAAGAATTCACCATCTTGTAGATCCTTGTTCATTTCCCCATCATGTTTCCATGTCATTAGTTCATAACTTCCACCCATTTCATTTTTTGCCTTGTTATACACTAGGGGTAGGTGACTACATTTTACATTGGAATAAATTTATTGGTTTATGTATTTTACCTCACTTAGTGATTATGATACCCTCCACAGTTAATAAGTTGTATGCATCACAACTCCATCAATAAATGCAAACACAAACATCAAACACCAACATGTGCTTATAAGCCTTCAAACAACACATTTGAAGCATGTGCTTTCAATGCAAAACCATAAAAATCTACATCAACCTCGATTACATATATTTGTCACATCCTTTTCTATCACCCATCACTTGTCTTAAATGAGATTCATCCTTCCCTAAACCGTACATGATCCAAATCCATCTTTTAGTATTTTCCACATATTGACATGAGGTACATACTATTATGTGTCAATTGATAGTTGCTTGTCTTTTTCTTTGGTTTATTTTTTTTATCTTTTGATTTATCTTTTGACTCATACTATGCCTACTCAATATTACCATGATCATTTCATATCATGGTGTACTTTGAATGGTATACATTGGGGCAACGTCTATTATTTTTGTGTGTTATGTTTGATGGTTGTTGTCTCACTAGACCCACTAAGGTCAAGTACCTTGTGATGTGTAGGGAATTCCTTATGTCTATTGGTTGTCTCATCACAGATCCACCAAGAGCATCAAACACTTTGTGAGTTCTAAGGCATCCTCTTGTCTGTTGTTTTCTTGAGAGTTAGTCCATGCATTGGATACATTGTCACCATGGTCTTATATACCCTGGTGCATAACATCCACTAATTTGTCAAATAAAATTTTCTAAACTCAAAGTTAGCATAACACATCATCATAATAAGTTCATCCTCATCTTTTCATCCATAATCATGTTTCTTGCATATCTTTTTCTTCATTTTCCATATTCCATTTGATATTTTATTTACATCTCTTCTTTTGAGAGTTACTCATGTAGTATATGCAGGGATAAACTCTTGAGGGGGCATCAATCATCTTACTTTTTTTAAATTTCCATTTTTCACCCGAATGGGGCATATCATCATTTTCTTCATCTCTTCTAATTTTTCTACTCAACTACTATTTTTCCTTTGAAACAATATCACTTCAAACATTGTCCCAGAGAGGGGAAAAATGTAGATGGTAAAATTATTCATCTAATTATTGAACCCTAATTATTGTCACATCATTTATTATCACTAATTGTAATACTTTATTATTAATTAATCAATCATTTATTAATCATCAAATTTATCATTTATTATTATTAATCATCATTTATTTCCATTCATTAATTATCATCAAATATCATTTATTAATCTATTTAATTATATAATTGTTACCTAATTTTCACCTACGGGCTCAATCAGTTGGGCAATCTATGTTTCAGAGGTTCATTAGGGCCAAATGGAGACATTTACATCAAGGGTTAGGTCCTTATCTAGTGCTACCTCATAGGGAAGTCTACTGGAAGCCTCGCCTCAGTTAGATTTGGCATAAAATCCATTAGAGAAGAAAGTCGACAAGACCCTCCTGCTGTCTTGTCGACTAGCAGTGCAGTGCGTCCTATGTGGTTGATAACCAGTCACCAAGACTTTTGGGTCGCCAGGAGTCTTCATGTATCTCTCTGCTTGTAAAGGGTCATTCCGACAGTTGTTCATCGGGGAGCTCTCGGCATAAGGTCTTGTCACCCGCTGTGAGGTCTTCTCGACCAGCAGGAGTCACACCGACAGTTATTCACCAAGTTGGCACCAGGGGAGATGGTTTGCTTTCGACAGGAGCTCTCGGCGATCATGTAGAGTCTCACCGAAGGGGGTTTCGCCATCGGCATAAGGTTTTTCCTTTGGCATGAAGTCCCAACGACTAATAGGGGGTCTCACCGATAGTGAGCTCACTGAAGGATTTTGCCTTCGCCATGAGGTCTCCCCGATATGAAATGAGCTCGCCCGAAGATTTTGAGCTAGGCATGAGGTCTTGTCGACTAACAGAGGTCTCACCGAAATGTTTGAGCTTGGGGAGAGTGTTTTATGTTCGCCATGAGGTCCCATCAACAGATGAAAGTCATCCTGAAAGTTGTTCACAAGGCTGTCGGCAGGGAAGGAAAAATATTGCTTTGGCAAAAGGTCTCGCCGATGGCACAGTGTTTCCCCGACTAATGAGGGGCTCAACCAAGGAGGGTCTTGGCAAAGGGATGAGCCTTCACCAAGAGGTCTCACCCACCGATGGGGGATCTTACCCAAACAGAAATGTGGAGCTCGGGGAGAGCGGAATGCACTCGGTGAAAGGTCTTGCCGAAGGGTGAAGGTCTCAGCGAAGGAAATATTTGGGCTCTCACTAAAACAAGTGGTGTTCATTGTAGGGTCTTGCCGATACAGAAGGGTCTCCCTGAAGTGAAGTAAGCTTGGTGAGAAGGGGGTGCTATCGACTGGATGCCTGACCGATTGGGTGAAGTCATACTGACACAGGGTGCCTTCGATATAGTGTTTTGAGCTTGGGGAAAAGTCTCCCCAACCCGGTGGGTCTCGCTGACTGTGGAGCATAGCGGTAGGATAATGAGGCTTTGGTAAGAGGTCTCACCGACACACGAGTGTCTCACCGAAGGAAATATTTGAGCTCGGGAGAATGAGTGAGCTCACCGAAGGTTTGTGCTTTCGCTAAGGTGTCTGGCCGACAGGGTGGACTCTTGCTGAAAGAGTTTGGAGCTCGGGGGAAAAGAGGTGTCATCGTTGTGATGTCCCAACAATCGATTAGAGTCTCCCCGAAATGAAGGAGTTCGCTGAAGAATGGGGAATTCAACATGATGTCTCAGCGAAAGAATTGTGTCTTGTTGATGGTTTCAAGGATATCAGTATGAATTTTGAAGCTTGATAAGAGCTCTCAGCGATGGTTGTAAGCTACGCCGATGACTGCTATGAGATCATAATCACATCAGGGAGACACGATTAGTGTCTCACCGACATGCGATTCTGCAGGAAGAATTCTTAACTGCTTGAAGAATCTACGTGGAATGTGCCCAGCCAATTTGAGGGAGCTACAGGTGAATCATTGGCAGCTTGACCGGTGCCAAGAAGATCAACAGAGGGAACACGACGTGGATCTCCCCTGAGCTCAGAAGCATTCAAAGCGGCTTTGGTGGAAGCTTGAACATGGACACAGAGGCCAGAAGTAAATGCGTTTGGTAGCTGCAAAAAGATCTAAGGGCTTCTCCTGGGAACGAATCTTCACCGACATGGACAACAGGGACACACTTGAATGCAGCATTAATTTCAGGCAAAAGATCTAAGGGGAGTTTTATCCTGAAGAGAGATATTTCGTAAGCCCTAGGGGGGGTAATATTTTTTGGTATATTGGGCATTTTTTGCCTCTTTGAAAATAGTTTTGATTATGCATCCTTGGGAGTTAGTGATTTTTAATAATCCTTTCTCAGCTGATGTATGCTTTGTAACTCAACCAGAATCTGGAATAAAACACAAAGTTTGCCTCAGAAGCTAGTGTTAATGTTTGTATTGCTCTCATTTCTGTATTTTTAGATTATGCAAGTTTTCAACTGTGTTTTTTCTAAATCTGTATTCATACCTTAAAGCTGTGAAATCCATCTTTCCTTCTTAAGCTATGTATTTAGATCAAGCCTTTTAAGAATGATGCATAAGTCTAAAGGGGTTATGTTGAGTAAGTGAAATAGTAACCATTAGCTTTCCAATGTATGTTCACCTTGTTTTCATTTTATGATTTCTTATCAATTCGGTGTATCACCTTAGTTTTTTAGTTTCATTCATATGTACTCCTTCTCCCTTTCCCTTTACAGAATCAGTAGTTTAGGTGATACAAAAGGAAGTCGGCCTTCTTCAGAGGTTCATTTCAACTCTAGGTGACCCACAACCTTGAAATGATCCCATGTTTCTCTAGAAAGCTCAGTTTTCATAACTCTGCATAGGGTGCAATTTCTAGGTGACAACAATAATATTTTATTATTTAATTAAATGAGAGCTAATTATCCATTTTTGAACTTCATCAGTTAACTCCATCTTGTTTTAGAATCTTCTTCTTCCCTCATCAATGAGATTCATCTTGTTTAGAAACTTCTTCACTCATTAGTTTACTTCGTCTTCAAATGGAAACTTGTTCCTCTCATTTACCCATTATTAAATTAAAAAATTCATTTTTATCCTCTCATGGGTTTGAAATGGAAAATTTTCAAAATTCATCTTTAGTTGACTCCACAGTCAATCTAGTTAACTCAGGTGTCCAATCTTATCCTCATCTTTCGTTTGATTTTTCCAAAAATTCTTTAAATACCCTCATTCCTTTATTATTAAAAATGCAATAAGTTTTTATGCAGATAAACTCTATTGAAATCAATTATCAATCAAATAAAATATTATTCCGTTGAGTTGCATCCACATTTCTAACAAGAAAATCAAAATTTAGTCTAAGGTTTGCATTGAAGTTGATATATATTTAGGATTTGATTTCTATTTTGTAAGTCAAGTTCTTTATTTATTATTTTAATTTGATTTTTTAGATTGATACTAAATAAAAGGAAGCTAAGATTGAAAAAAAATGATTTTGACACTCATCTAGAGAAGGAGAGATATTTAGAGAGATAGATCTAACCATTCTAGATAAGAAAATAAAACATTTATTAACATGCATTGACATGCAACTCAATTTGGGAAAAAAATAACCTCTAAAGTAGAACCAATTAAATTATCAAAGACTATAATGTTTATAATAAAACTCCAAGATTTTTCTTCATGGGTGGACATAGAAATCAATATATTGTTGGATAATTTTTTGGCAATATAATAGTACTTACAAAACCTTCACATGATACTTCCGACCTAAGCATTCAATATATAAGCATGATAAAAAACATAAACCATGAATGGTTTTTAAAAATATGTACTAGAAACTACTAACTAATTTAGGCATCCATATCTATGCACAAATCCTGTTACCCAAATCAAATTTAGTTAACCAGCATCAAATTAAAAATTGCCACTACTCAAATTGGGTGCTCAAGTAGTCTTATCTTGCATTTTTCATAACTCCTTTATGATTTTATCCAAATCCATAATTAACTACCTTTCATCATGCTCTTTTCTTTTCAAGAACTCTTACACACCTTACAAATTTTTATAGTTGCAATTAGCAACTACCATGACACTACATGAGTCTTACACTTGCCAAAATATAAATTGCAAGGGACACCAAGTCCCACTCCAAATAGGACATCCAAAATATGTGGGTGCAAATAATAAATAAATAATTGAAAATTAAAATATTATAAGGTGTATGACACCTAGCCCAACATAGAGTCCTAATTTTATTAAAGCTCATCTTTTCTATTTAAAGATATATGTTGGTAGACATGCGTTTGCATGGATGTGACTACATGGTGAATAATCATGTGTTATGGTTGGTCTTTTGTAGTTGGTTTTATGTTCATTTAAGATATCTTGGTTTATATAGATGAAGCTTTATTATATAAACTTGATTTTGGGTGTTTTACATTCTTTCCTAGATAGTCTTGTTTTGTGGCTTGATAGGAAGGAGTTTCTTTACATGATCCATGAAAAATTTATGAGAGTGAGATGGAAGTGGTTGAAAGAATTGTTATGCTAGCATTTGAATTCACATTGTAGTTTGGGAGTAATAGTGTGGTTGCTTGGTTGATAAGTTGCATGGGTAGAAAATCTTGTTGCATGGTTTTATATAATAAGTAATCCTAACTTTCCAAGGCGATTGTTCTTGTAGGATCAAGTTAAAGGAGAAATATTAACATGGTCTATGGTGATGAGTAAGTGAGTTTTTTCTTAAGGCTACTTAACTATAAAAGAAAGAGAGATAATTGAAGACTATTCATTGTATGATAATTTATAGTGGATGGAAGGTTTGGTTGAAGGATTTTGTTAATAATACAATAATAAATAGCTCTCGTGATTCCTATAGTGTTATATTTAGTGTTTTGGATGTATTTTGGTTAATGGGATGTCATTGCTTTATGGTTACTATATGTTAAAATCATTTGTTTGATAATGGTATGGTAATCAAATCTTGTTTGTATGAGTATACGTCATAGGTAGGAGAAGATTGAAAATGTCTTATTGAAAATAATATATGCATGCAAGAAGTATTATGCAAGCATGTGTATGATGGATTCTAGTGAGAGGCATCTATTTTTTTAAGAAAACATTTTTTTTCTTTAGTTGATTCCCTAGTTTAAATTTTAATTAAAAATATGTGGCTTATTTAGATTTGTGGTTACAAATTTTGTAGATTTGGGAAACCCTTGTATAGAATAAAAATTTTGGGATAAGATTGGCTGTAAGGAAATGTGATTTCATCTTGCTAATTTAGTGTTTGCATATATGTCATATTGTGGGGTCAACCCACAATAATGTATCCCACTTTTTGATCAAGTTGGACATTAATATCAACATTTTTTTTACAAAATTTCACTTTATGAAACCTATAGCAACTAAACCATTAATAATTTGGAGATGATGTGAACTAGTGACTTGTGATGATTTGTCTGTAGATTCTAAATATATTTTTAAAAAATAGAAATAAATTATATTTTTTTACATAACTTTTAATAACTTTTTTTTTATAGTAAACAATTTTTTTTAAAAGTGATGTTTATGTCGTCACACATAACTTTTTTATTGAAAGGATAAAATTATAATTTTTAAAATAATACATTTTTAATATCAATATCTAGTACATGGATATTTTTTCATAATTTTTTATTGCATAGTTTAAAAATAAAAATAAAAATTGAATTCAAAATAATTATAATCAGGACACAAGTGTATGTTATCACACATAATTTGTTTTGTATGTATTGAAATTAATTTTTATTTTTTTCGATGAAACAAGAACATCAATACCTAGTGCACACATATTTTTTAGAATTTTTCTCGAGTTTTCTATTTTTTCGTGTGTGTGAAACAAATACCTTGATGTTTAGTGAAAAACAACATTCACAAGAAATTAAATATAAATATAATAATAAATTAAAAATATTTAAAATTATACTTTTTGGAAAGCTTATAATAAGAGCTACATACTTACAAAACATAATTTCTAAATTAATTTATTTAATCCCTCAAAAGGTAAGGAAAACGTGTTTTTTGCCAGCATTTTGATAAGTGCGAAAGATACTCCATTATGGGTATGTTTTAAGACTAGAGGCGTTCTATCCAAGGGAGTTTGATCTAAGGGGGTCTTATCTAACCCTCTTCAATTAAAACCCTTTAGATGGAATCCCTCAAGGCTTAAATAATTAATTTTTCTAAAAATATGTGATTTTAGGCAAAAATTAGGATGTCCCAAGCTTGGGACCCATTATTGTGGGATGACCCTGTTTTGAGGTGTTTGTAGGTTTCTTGATGTTGTATTCCTATAAGAAAACTTATAAGTTGTAGCATACTTGCAACTCTTATGAAGAAAACTTGTAGCTAACTTGAACTTATCTTATGGCACAGTCCTTTTTGATGGGTTTGTAGTCATCCTATAATGGGCCTATAATGTCCTTAATGGACTTGTAGTGAGTTATTTTGCTACTAGTTATTTTCTCTTTTGGATATGAGTTATATTTTTTAGATATTGATTATGTAAGAGAAGCTTCAAATCACAAGTTGTTATGGAGATTTATGTAGGAAGATCTAGTTGATTGTTACAACTCATTTCTTCTTGGTTTGAAGATGATAGTTCCTTTTTCTTTGATGGATCTTTTGGTAAGAAACATATAGAGTTATTTGATTGCGTTAGGACCATCTACGATTTTCATAGTTTAGGAGGTGTATGATTTATCATAATGACTTAAATTTAGATATAATATCATTTTCAATGGGAGCGTACGAATGATATGGATTTATTTTAATGATTGTTGTTAGTGTTGTGGATAACTCTTGGTTACTATTATGTATAAGTAATGGGAGTTCTGATAGCTATATAATTTATCAATAACTTACACTTTTTGACTTCATGTTTATTAAAGTCATTGAAAATTTTGGTCTATGTTGAGCTGTGTTACATAGTTTAAGCTCTTGGTTGTAAGTTATTGTTTCCTTGTTTTGGTAAGTTATCATTATTCATGTCATGTGATTATCATGGATAATACTTTGGATTATTTGCATAATAATGTAATAAGTTTTTTTTCTTATTAGTTTTAGATAAATGTGAGATCATGTGGTCATGGTTTATTTCCTTGGGCCTAGATCGATCATATAGTCAAAACCTTGACTATGATTTTGGTATTTATCATCTCTTGAGTTAATATTTTGGTTACTTTTCTTGGGTATGTGGAGATGTATTAGCATGGTTGTATCTATTTTATATCAATTGCACTTAAAGATATGTGTTTCTCCTAATGTGGAGATTTGAAATCAAATTTTAATATATTTTTGAGTTTTTGAAGTCTTCACCAACTTTGTAGTGGGAGCCTTGTTATTAATTTCAATACTTTGTTTCTTTGGGCTGGTACATTTACTTTGCTATGGTGGACCCTTGCGGTTTAGGTGTTGCATATAGAGTTGTGTTGGAAAGAAGTGATTAGTTTTATATAAGAATTGGAAACTAGTGATTTGGAGAATATAGACTCTGATGCCTTTCTTTTTGACTTTGGTATTAGGAAAGAGGTTTGAGCCTTGCATCCTAGTGCTTTTTATTACAAAAAATGTGGTTTTTTTGGGTTATATAACATAAAACATATTTTTTTGCCTTAATTTTTTTTTGAATGGATCATAATTAATTCCCCAGTCATAGGGACATAGATCTCTTTGAGATCTACAATTTTAATGTGCTCTGAAAGGTTAAAGTCTTGAAGAGTTGCCTAAGTTCAGACTTTGGGCATCGAGCTTACCTCATATTGTTTGCAAGAAGAACGAAAAGAGTTATAGTGTTTAAGAGAAGTCCGATTTTGGACCTCAGGAATCAGGAATCCCTTATACCGCATGATGAATAGTTGCAAGTGTTTCGAGTATCATGCTCAAGGTCTGTATCATACTAAAGGTTGTCAAACTTTAAATTTCATTCATACTTTATATTGTAAAGAAATAAAGAAGGAATGCATTAAGTTTGAAAAGGAGTTGGGCGTCATACATTAGAGTTAAGGCTTACGCCTTAACTTAAGGTTAAGAAAGCGGTAAATGGTAGACACAAATCCTGACCCTCAAAAAGGCATCGAGCATTGGAGATCAGCTTTAAGGCTTATGCCTTAACGTTTTGATAAGGATAAGAAAGGTGTATAAAGGAAGCCCGAAGGTCAACACCTGAAAGGGTTAACACTTGCGAAGGAGAGTCTCGAACATCATGGGTCAGAGTTAAGGCTTTCGCCTTAACAAGAATGATGAGTATGCAGTAAGAAGGAATCCCAAAGGTCGATACCCAAAAGGGTCAGGGATAACAAGTATATATGATGTTAGCAGAGTCTTCAACTGAACCAAAGGTGGTTCAGAGTTTTAGAGCTCGAAGTTTCAGAGTTTGGATTTTTGGAGGTTAGGTGTTGGCTTGCAATGGAATGAAGGAAGAAGGTAAAGGGTAAGGCTGAAGAATGAACCCTAACAGGTGTAAAAGGCTTCATACTTATGTGTTTGGGCTTGCTTGTTAAGTCCTTTGTATCACTTCATGTAAAGGTAAGAGGTATTAGCGACTTTCGACCCTCAAAGGAAAGGAAACATAAAGTCGGTGAAACATAAGAATTTTTTATAATGAAGATCAATGACATTGATTTAAAGGAAGGTTAATCTAATGACTATGCTTTAAAGGTAATTCTTTTTAATGAGTGCCATTAGATCATGGCGACAAGTTGAAGATCAAGGGTTGTCATTCAAAATGTGAAAATGGTTATTTTCAAAGGTCAAAATTTGATGGGAAGTTACAAAATGGAAGCCGATTCAAGTATTTTCCTGAAAAAATCATTTAGGGTGATGGTTGTGATCCAATTAGGGTTTAGTAATGGTGAAATGGTTGCTGTTGCAATCAAGATGTGTGCACGAGTGAGTGTTGAATATAGAATCCTATCATTGCATGTGTATTGTAGAGGTATCAATGAAATATTACTCAAATATATGCAGATTGTTGAATTGAATACTTGTTCGAGGGTGTTATAGGATATTGTGATATATGAAAATCTATCAGAATGATGAACATTAGAGTATGAGAAAAGAGAAACAGAGTGCAAAGAAATAAAGGCAGTTTGATGATTTAAAAAGGTGCATTCTCAGGTTGATGAAGAACCAATATCAACACATATGAACTAGTAATGTTGTAGAGGTTGGTGCCTCAGAAAGGTTGAGTTAGTGCTCAATTAGGTGTGCAGTGTACCAAGAGGTTGGTGCCTCAAAATATTGTCTTGGGTGTAAATATGAAGAAGAAGGTGAGGTAGATTTGGAAGGTGAACTAGTCTCTACTTTAAAAGACTTGAGAGATGAAAGAAAATAGAATGTAGAATATAAGTTAAGGATTGAAGAATTTGAAAAATTTGTTGTTGAATTAAAACTACAGTTAGTAGAACCAAAGAGAATAGAAGAATTATCTGGTTTGGATTTGAAGAACAAAATAGAAGAATGTCAAAAGTTAGAGGTTGTTTAGTTGTCTCTCTAAGGAAGGAATTAGAGAAGGTAAACTTGTAGTTAAATAGAAGTCTCAAAATTGGAAAGAGTTTTGAAATACTTGATGAAATGATTGGTAGTCAAAAATCCATTTTCAACAAGTTTGTTGGTTTAGGATATGAGGAAGACAAGAATTCCAAAGATGATGTCTCTAAAAGGAATGCAACCACTTCTAAGAAGTATGAAGGGTCCATGAAGGATAAGAAGACTAAAGACCACAAGAAAATTGATGATGGATTTATCAAAGTGCACAATTCAAAGGTCAACATGCAAGACAAACCAAGTTTAATTATACCTTTCATGGTTATAATTTTTCATGTAATAAATATGGTCATAAATCTATTGATTGTATGATTAGACTCTTGAGGAATGATAGACATAATTTTGTAAGCAAGAATCATTTTGCTTCTCTAATTACTCTAAATGGTGTATGTTATAAGTGTAATAACTATGGGCACATTGCTAAGTTTTGTAGAAGTAAGTTTATACAACCTCCTAGACAGAAGAAAAAAATATTTACTTCCTCTAAACAAAATATATTTTCTCATGATCATGCAAGATATAAAAAAGAATTTGCACCCCCTATACAGAAGAAAGAATCCGCACTGAGTTATGAGGAAAACCAAAAAAATCTAAAGAGGTATTGGAGAGAGAAGAAGTTTGAGTTGAAGAATGGAGAATCAATGATAGTTCAAACAACTTTTCATGTGAAAGGATAAGGCAATCCTTGGGTGATTGACAATGGTTTCTCTAGTCATATGACTAGAGATAAGAGAAAATTCATGAGTTTAGAGAAATGGAATGGTGGCACAGTCAAGTTTGGTGATGACACTACTGCTAAGATAATTGGAAAAGGTACACTATGCATCGATGGTAAAACAAATCCTCAAGATGTGTTGTATGTAGAAGGATTAAAACATAACTTTCTTAGTGTTAGCCAAATGCATGATAAAGGGTACAATTTTCTATTTCATGCTAGTGGATGTGAGATAAGAAATGCTAGCTTTGGTAGACTTGTTGTCGAGGCAAGTAGAACAAGTAGTAATTTATACCATTTGAATGAGATGAAAAGTGGAAGATTCCTATTAGGAAAAACTGATGAAATTCGGTTATGGCACAAAAGGATGGGTCATATTAACTTTGATTATGTATTGAAGGCTAGTAAGAAGAATGCAATCAGGCATATGCCCAATATTGGAAAACCTGCAAATACATTTTGTAAAGAATGCCTTGAAGGAAAACAAACAAGGTTCAGATTCAAGAAAAAAGAATATTGAACTTCTAAACCCATGGAGTTGATACATACAGATCTGTATGGTCCAACGAGAACTAAAAGAATTAATGGAGAAGGGCACTTCATGTTACTAATAGATGATTATTCGAGAATGACATGGGTAACTTTTCTTAAAGACAAATATCAAGCTTGAGAAAGGTTCAAAATTTTTAGAGCTATGATAGAGAATGAAATTGGTTCAAGGATTAAGTGTTTAGGGTTTGACAGAGGTGGAGAATTTATGTCTCATGAATTTGACAAGTATTGTGAAAAACATGGAATTAGAAGACATTTATCTACAGCTAGAACAACTCAACAAAATGGAGTTGTTGAGAGAAAGAACAAAACTGTTCAGGAGATGGCTAGAACAATGTTGAATGAAGCCAAATTTTCTGATAGATATCAGAGGGAAGCAAATCATACTATTGTTTATATTCTTAAAAAAGCACAATTAAGGGTGAATCATGATAGGACACCATATGAATTATGGAAAGGTAGCCCTGCATTTGTGAAATATTTCAAGATATTTGGAAGAAAATGTTTTATAAAAAGGGATGAAGATACATTGAGTAAATTTGAGACAAGATCAGATGAAGGAATATTTATGGGTTACTCAACTACAAGCAAAGCTTATAAGTTCTACAATAA
Source organism: Sequoia sempervirens (assembly GCA_007258455.2). Classification (NCBI taxonomy): domain Eukaryota; kingdom Viridiplantae; phylum Streptophyta; class Pinopsida; order Cupressales; family Cupressaceae; genus Sequoia; species Sequoia sempervirens. The sequence continues at coordinate 70,209 of VDFB02046040.1, forward strand.
AAGGTTACAAAAAATAGTTGAAAGTGTGAATGTCAAAGTGGATGAAGATTACTCTTGTTGTTACACAAAGATGACATGTACTCAAAAGTAATTGTTTATGAAGAAGATTAAGTATCTGCAAAAGAAGACCCACAAGAGGAAACTGATGCTGATGAAAAAGAGAAATCAGTCACTACTCCAAAAGCACCACCCAAATTTGTCAAAACAGATCATTCTGAGAAGCAAATTCTTGGAAACAAAATTGATGGTGTCATGAATAGAAGAAATCTTACTTAACAAGATTAGGTAAACTATTCTTTACTATCTGAAATAGAGCCTAAATCTTATGAAGAAGCTAGTAAATATGAAAGCTGGATTGAAGCCATGAAAGAAGAAATTAGTCAAATAGAGAAAAATCAGACTTAGGAACTTGTCCCTAGGCCTGATGATAAGAATGTCATAGTCTCAAAATGGGTATTTAGAAACAAACTAAATGAAGATGGGAAGATAACAAGACACAAAGCTAGATTAGTCTGCAAGGGTTATCCTCAGGTTGAGGGTATAGATTTTGATGAGATATTTGCACCTATAGCTAGACTTGAAGCTATTAGAATGTTTCTTGCATATTCAGTTTATAAAAAAATCACAGTATACTAGATGGATGTAAAATATGCATTTCTTAACAGCTATCTAGATGATGAAGTTTATATGGTGCAACCTGAAGGGTTTATTGTGGTTGAAAACAAAGACTATGTATACAAATTGAAAAAAGCTCTATATGGTTTGAAATAGGCCCCTAGGGCTTGGTATTCCTTGAGTTAGAAAAATAGATCTCCAACAACAAGGGTATAGAAAGGTACCACTGACAATAATTTGTATTTCAAATGTGAAGGTGAACATATACTAGTTGTTATTGTCCATGTTGATGATATCATTTTTGGTAGTAACTGTGATGAAATGTGCAAAGTTTTTGCTATTGCAATGCAAAAAGAATTTGAGATGTCCATGCTAGGAGAATTAACATTTTTCCTTGGTTTACAAGTCAATCAGTTAGACATAGGAATTTTTATTTCTTAGACTAAGTATGTGAAGGGAATTTTATTTAGAAATTCAAGATGGAATCTATTGCAATCCAGTTAGCACACCTATGGTCATTGGATGTAGGCTCAACTAAGATGATAAATCTGAATTAGTAGATCAATCATTTTACAGGTCCATGGTTGGAAGCCTTTTATATCTTACTACAACAAGGCTTGAAATCATGTAAGAAGTTTGTGTGGTTGCTAGATTTCAAGTTTCTTAGGTAAGGAGATACATTTTAAAGCTGTGAAGAGGATTTTCAGATACTTGAAGAGTACATTAGAATATGGTCTATGGTATTTTGTTGGTAATGATTTCACTTTAACTACATACACTGATGCAGATTGGGTTGGTTGTGTGGATGAAAAAAAGAGCACTAGTGGCAGTGCCTTCTCTCTAGGAGATGGATTGGTAGCTTGGTTAAGTAAGAAAGAAGAATCATTTTCTTTATCAATGACTGAAGCTAAATATATTGCTATTGTATCTTGTTGTACTTAGGTGTCTTGGATAAAACAAACACTGCAAGATATTAAGGTGATTTTTGATGGGCCAGTTAGTATTTGTTGTGATAATACTAGTGTAATAAATATCTCTACGAATCCTATTATGCATTCTAGAACCAAGCACATATCTATTAAATTTCATTTTCTCGAGGAGAAAGTTGTTGCTCATGAAGTCCAATTAGAATATGTTGCTACAAAGGATCAACTGGCAGATATCTTCACAAAAACCCTTACAAAGGAGTCATTTGAACAACTTAGGGAGAAATTAGGAGTTGTTCCTTCACCTCTTTCTACTTGAATATAGAAGGTATTTATCCAGGGCAATCATAACAAAGTACTTATTTATCCTTGGTCTTTCCCTTTGTAATTGATGTCAAAGGGGGAGAGTATTATTTGAATATGGACAATATATGTTGATTTTGTTGATTTGTGTTAGGGGGAGAATAAAAAAAGGAGTGTTATTGTAGACAAGAGAGCATGTTGTGATGTTTGATGAATAGTGTTGTCATTGGTGTTTCCATTTGTAGAGTTTCTGAGTTTTTCAAAAAGTTGCCATTGAGTTTCTCACAGTGTGTGTCACCATCAATGACAAAGGGGGAGATTGTTGGAGTTGTTGTCATTGATGTCAAAGGGTAATCATGTTGATAATTGATGTCCATGAATATGCTCTGAAAGGTTAAAGTCTTGAAGAGTTGCCTAAGTTCGAACTTCAAGCATCGGGCGTACCTCATACTGTCTGCAAGAAGAACGAAAAGAGTTAGAGTGTTTGAACAAAGTCCAATTTCAGACCTTGGGAATCAAGAATCCCTTATACTACATGATGAACAGTTGTAAGTATTTTGAGCATTAGGCTCAAATTCTACATCATACAAAAGGTTGTTGGACTTTAGATTTCAGTCATACTTTATTAGTGTAGGAAAAAGTATCCCTTTTTCACACTTAATTTAATAATTAATATTAAAACAAACTAAATTATGCCTTAATTTTACATATTCGGGTGAGTGCAGGATCATGGAGGTCCGAAAAGTGGTGATATGACAAAAAAGTGGTTGAAGACATTTTTTAATTTGAATTTGATGAAATGAAAAGGGTTTATTGAGAATTTTTTTAGCTTTCCACCAATATATGATATGCCTTATTTGGAATTAAATAGATAATTATTATTGTTTTTTTACATGCATTATGACTAAATTCCTGATTGAAAATATCCATAATTCTTAAACTATTTAATATTTTTTGAATCCAAAAGATGCAACACATTCCATGTTTCCTATACTATAGGATACAAAAAACAAAATATGAATTTCATAAAGTTTTGACCAAGTTATGGTGGTAAGACAAACAAGTTTTAATATTTTTAAATAGTTTTGATAAAAAAATCATAATTAATTATTTACTTTAAAAAAATACAAAAAGAATGTGGCACATCTGGGCATGTGTCCTCTACTTATATTGAAAGTTTCAATTTTTTTTTTCCTTGTAGTTAGGTTGGTCAGACATGCACCTATTTTTTATTTTTTCTTGAAAATTTAGTACTATTGCATTGAAATTTTAAATTTTCACCAAATAGATTTTATTTTTTCCAAAAAATGACTAGTATCTTGGAAACTAAATTCAATTTTCTACAAATTTTGTTCTTACATATTTTTCAAATTATGTTAATAACTTATTCAAATTTTTATGTCAAGTTGTCTAACTCTGTTCTTTTGAATTTTATTGCCACTTAAGGGCCTAGTTTGGACCCCCATGATCCTGCACTAACCCATTCACATTAAGTTTAGGGCCCTATTAAATAAAATGGACTTAATTTTGCCTTATTTTAGTGTTGTAGAGTGTACCTCTTTACACTTTCACACTTATCTAGGTCTCCCTTAATTAATTTTGAGGTTAATTTTCCTTAATTGGCCCCTTTAATTCAAATTAGGTCCAAGCATAATTAATTGCATTTTTTGAAGAGGAAAACCTGACATTCATTAATTCCATAACATAACACTTCTCATTGAGCAATGTGTGTCCTATGTAAGTGACCTAGGACCCATTCTCTTATGGGCGAATGGGTCCTCACTTAGACCTAGGACCTAAATTTGAATTATGTTTTTGGTGGTATTTTAATGATTTCAAATCTATATTCACATGTGGTTTATGTTATTTGAATTTCAAGAAATTAATGTTACATACCTATAAATATAAGGTCATTTCACTATGTATCACCTAGCAAGTTCAAGTTATCATAAGAGTACTTTCACAAAAGTATTTCAAGAGCATTTCAAGGCATTCAAGAGAAGATTTATTGAACAATTATTGCAACAATCAATATCCAATTTTCATATCAAGGTATTGCATCATGCATGTTATTGGAGCTAATATGTTGATGTAGTGTTCATGATCCTTTCAAGCATTCACTTGGCATTGTTTCAAATCAAGTTTCAAGATGAAGATCCACATCCATTGAAGCCATTTCATGCTAGTTGCAGATCTACATTCCAAGGTTTATCCAAGGGTTTGGTGAGTTGTGACATTGCTTTGTTCATTCATCATTCCTTCATGTTTCATTGTTTCATTTCAAGGTTTAATTACCAAAATAGGGTTTGACCAACGTAAAATCCCATTCATCATAAAAAAATATATTTTTCCCTCTTGATTTGTGTTTGCAGATTTAGGTGGAAGATATCTTGAAGATCTCTTGAAGAGAAAAATTGAAGTTGTCAAAATTGCAAAAGTTGTCATCACACAAAAACTCAATTGTATAATTTATTTTTGACACTCTGAACCTGAAACTTGGGCAAATTGAGAGATTCAAATCTATTGCGGAGGCTCCTAAAAGCTATAGGAAAACCCTAAACTAGGACCCACTTTCCCCTGGGTGAATGAGTCCCAAATTAGCTTCAATAGAGCACTTTTGGTGACTAGTACATACCTTCTTACCTCTCTCAGATCTGCAATTTGATTTTTGGTTCCATCAGTATTGAGCTTAATCTTCAAGATCCAAGTTGGAGATTGCATTTTGGAGTTGGTTTGCTATTTTTAATCTTTCTCCCCAAAGTATTGTTTAATCATGACCCCTATCCTTTAAAAAAAAAGAAATCAATAGATTCACACTTTGACTTGACTCACCTCAAGGTTGATAGTCATTTCATTGTGTGGATCTCATTTCTTAATGAATTGAAGGAGAAATAGGTCCCCTAATTAGTTCATCATTTCATTTTGGTGAACTACCATATTTTCCTTTATTTCATTTATATCATAAAGAAATGAAGAAGAAATGTGTTAAGTCTGAAAAGGAGTCGAGCATCAAAAATTAGAGTTAAGGCTTACACCTTAACTTAAGGTTAAGCATGCGGTGAATGGTAGATGTGAACCTTGACCCTCGAAAAGACATCAGACATCAAATATCAACTTTAAGGCTTATTCCTTAATGGTTTGGAAAGGATAAGCAAGGTGTATGAAGGAAGCCTGAAGGCAGACACTTGAAAGGGTTAACGCTAGCGAAGGAGAGTCTTAGGCATCATGGGTCAGGGTTAAGGCTTTTTCCTTAACAAGAATGGTAAGTATGCAGTAAGAAGGAATCCCGAAGGCCGATACTCGAAAGGGTCAGGGATAGCAAGTATATATGATGTCAACAAAGTCTTCAAGTAAACCAAAGGTGGTTTGGAGTTTTGGAGCTCAAAGTTTTGGAGTTCAGAGTTCCAGAGGTCAGAGTGTTGGTTTGCGATGGAATGAAGGAAGAAGGTAAAGGGTAAGGCCAAAGGACGAACCCCGACAGATGTAAAAGGCTTCAGAATTATGTGTTCTAGCTTGCTTATTAAGTCCTTTGTAACACTTCATGTAAAAGGTAAGAGGTATTAGCAACTTCTCACCCCCAAAGGAAAGGAAACATAAATTTAGCGAAACAAAAGAAGTTGTTACAATGAAAATCAATGACGCTAATTTAAAGGAAGGTTAATATAATGACTACATTTTAAAGGTATTTTTTTAATGAGTACCATTAGATCATGGTGGCAAGCTAAAGATCAAGGGTTGTCATTCAAAATGTGAAAACGGTTATTTTTAGAGGTCAAAATTTGATGGGAAGTTATACAATGGAAGCCGATTCAAGTATTTTCTTGACAAATCATTTAGGGTGATAGTTGTGATGCAATTAGGGTTTGAGTAACAATGAAATGGTTACTGTTGTAGTCAAGATGTGCATGTGAGTGAGTTTCGAATACAAAATCCTATTATTGCATGTGTATTGTAGAGGTATCAGTGAAGTATTATTCAAATTTATGCAGATTGTTGAATTGAATACTTGTTTATGAAGATTGTTGAATTGCATGATATACAAAAATCTATCAGAATGATAAATATTAGAGTATGAACAAAGAGAAGCAGAGTGTAGAGAAAGTAGACCAGTTTTAAATGATTTGAAAAGGTGCATTCTCAGGTTGATGAAGAACCAGTATCAACACATATGAACTAATAATGTTGTAGAGGTTGGTGCCTTAGAAAGGTTGATTTGGGGGTCAATTAGGTGTGGAGTGTACCAAGAGGTTGGTGCCTCAAAAAATTGTCTTGGGTGTAAATGTACCTATAAGTGGGTGCTCACAAAACATATGTAAAATCTATTATTGTGAGGTTGGATTTGAGTAGTAGACTCAAGCAACTATTCTCACTATGGTTTTTTCCCTTCTAGGTTTTTCCACGTATATCTGGTGTCTTCTTTATGTGTGATGTTTTTTGTGGAATCTTAAATCTTGTCTACTGGTTGAACTTGATAAAAAATTGTATACATTAATTCAGCCCCCCCTCTCAGTGTATTGGTGTTCTTTCAATAGAGGTTGCACATAAAATAAAAGAGAAACCACATAATATGCAACCAATTACTTATCAACACGAGATAAGTGAAATATAAAAGGGAAGGAAGAAGAAAATCATGAATCCATGAAGACAAATTTGATGGTTTCTATTGGGATGGAAATAATGTGTTAGATAAAGATTTGTTCATGGTCATTAGAGAAAATCATGGAAACGACCACTTTTACATGGTAATACATTAACTCATTTATAGACTATATATCTATGTAACCATATTTCTTGTTTGCACTTTGGCCTCTTGCTTATGCTTTGTATGTTATACTTTAATTTCTCATTTCAACTTCTATATTTATTTACACGGTTACCTTCTCTGACTTGAGCGGAAATTCCTTCTATATTTATCTATTATTTTTCCACTTTAACTTTTACATCCTTATGGATTATTTTCCTTTTTTAACCAATCATGATGTTATAGCCCTTACTGCACCACTTTAATTTCTCTTCTTGTCTTGTCCCTCCTTATTGTATTTCTTGTTATATATCTCCATACCTACTATGATACTTTGATTGTGCTGAAAATTCACCCCCACCTCCCCTCCAATTTTTTTTGTTATGCTTATGAAATTTACCATATTATGATGCCTATGGTTTACCTTTTTAACCATTTATTAGTTTCCATGATCCTATATTTCTAGAAAAATACTTTTCTAGATTACATGTATTAAGACTACATTGACATATATATCACAATCAAATTTATCCTACCCTTGGGGGCATCATGCCTTTCCTGCTTAAATATTATGCTTTCATTGTCAAATATTTACATTAGGGGGCATTATACCTCCCCTCCTACATATTGTGCTTTCATTTTTACACCTATTACACCTAGGACATATGTTACCTCCCCCATAGCATTTGAGCTTCCATTGACTTCTATTTATATTAGAGCCATCATTATTTATCTTTACTTTCACACTCCTACATTACCACTAAGGACTCGTTGTCTTCCCCCATCCATTATGCACTTATGTTGCCACCTTAGGGGGATTTTATTCTCATATTGATTCTACAACCTTTTTGTCTTGATGGTTGAAAGATATTTATCCATTATTTTGATCATCTTTTAAACCATAGCTAAGAATTGCATCTTCTTATATGCATTGGAAGAAGAAAATGACATCTTAATTGGGTTGCTCTTAAATTTGATGATTTGAGTTTGCAATTGTGGAATTGACCCTACACATATGGATTGGATCTCTAATACTATAAAATATAAATTCAAATTTTGGCCAACTCATGCCAATTTATTTACCTTATAGAGTTGACTAAACACATATATTTTTGTGATTTAATGTTATGTACTTCTATTTAAAGGAATTCAATTACATTCATTTGATAATCAAGAAGTTTTGTAATGTCCCCTTTTTCAACATGATCTTGGTTGATGATGGTTAGCCTATTACTCAGACTCTCGTAGGCTGGCAATTCTTGGTTAGGGAGTTAGTGGCTATTTTGGTGGGTAATTGACATTCCCACTTCTTCATTCCAGTAGCGGATTTAGTGTAGGCATCTGTAGCGCAGTGTTTTCCAGCTTCTGACGACACAGAAAAATATTGAGTTTGGAGAGAGTTATGATTATTTAAGTGGTTAAGTTAATTATTTAACTTAAATGGAATATTATAAAGTCAAATTGACTTTATAAAAAAAGATTAAAAAAAATCACTTAAATAAATCTAAAAGTGACTTAAGGTTTATAAAGTGATAAATTAAATCACTTAAGTGACTCAAAAGGTGCGCCCACTTCAAAGATTTAATTTATAACTATTGAAAAGGTAATTAAATACATTTTAATGTATTTAAATGACCAAAAGTGCGTTGCTCTTCAAGAAGTGCGTGCCTTTTTGCATAAAAGGGAGAAATTGCAAATCAAACTCATCTTTGATCATTTGACTTTCTGCTTATCATCCTGATGATGGATCATGGAGTTTGATCCGAAACGTCGATGTAAAAAATTGCACACAGTTAATCTAGAAATCTTACTTACATCTATCATGGACTGTGGAAACAAAATGTTATTAATTTGCATAATTTATTCTTCTCTGTGGATTTTTGTCTGAGGACAAGGGTTTCAGGAAAAGCTTCATTGGAGAGTGTCAATTCTTCATTGAATTTGTAATTGTGAGGCTGTGAGATACCAGTTGAATGATTACCTATGAGAGCTTCATCCAGAAGTTCATTTGTGCTTCATCAGATTTCTTTCCAGCAATTTCCAATTTGAAATAAGGCAATAGGCTTCACTTTTGGACGCCATTCTTCTGCAGAGGGTTTGATTCAGAAAGGACTCTCAAGATCTTCAAAAATTCATACTTTGTTCTTGCTTGGCGTACTCCTTTGGGAAGGCGTGATTCTCCTGCAGGATAAAATGCCTTCATTTTTGGCTATTTCTTTCTTGCATCCTTGGCACCTAACTTCTACAATTCGTTTGCCTTAGTTTCTAGGCTGGATAAATCATTTTGTAGTCTTCTACGCTTGGATTTGTCAGTTTTCACCTTTCTTGGCTGGAAAACTGGAATAATTTCTTATTTAAATAATCTAGAGAATTTCGGGTATGTTTGTAACTTGTAATCTCTTTGTTTCAGTTATTTAATACCTTCTGCACTTCCATTCTATAAATTTTAGCTCAAATTTGAGTTTTATGAGCATTTATGTGAAATTGCCCCTTCTACTTCTCTCTAGAAATTTCTATAAAAAACTAAAAAACATAAAAAGATAACAAAAATACAAGGGTTTGAAGAGGAGCTAGTTGGGCTCATCACAGTGGCATTAGAGCACTGATCTTTCCAGCCTAGAGGGTTAGCAGTTTCTATGCGGTCTCATCAGAACGGGTTTCATAGGTACTACTCATAGAGGGGTTCTGGATATCAGAGAAGTACCTTTGAACCATTTTTGGCATTTCCATTTGATGAACAAGACGAAGATTTAGTGTTGGATAACATGGCTAACTGAGATGAGGAAGGACCATATAGGAACCGTCTTAATGACGAGGACAGGGAGGCTAGAGATGTACTGAGAGGCCTTGTTGTAGGATAGGAACATGTGGCGAACATCCTCCAGCAGCTAAGTACCAACATCCAGAATTTGAGCATTCAGAGAAGGTCGAATCAGGATCCGGATTAGGAAGGTAGTGTACATGGAGATAGACAGAGGATAGTTACTCCAATATGCACCTATGACGGGCCTACTCGGCCAACATTTATCAGAAATGATCCTGTTGAGGAGAATGTGGCTGAGAGAGGGGATGTGAATTTTGCAAATAACATCATGACACAACATGATGAGTGGGATGCTTTGCCCCAAAGAGTTAAGGATCACCTTAACTTCGACAGATTTATGTGCTAGAAAAGAGAGCATGGCAGGAATTGGACAAATAGGAGGCCTGAAAATAGGTATAATGATCTAAGGCAGGCTACCAACAGACTTACTTTAACTAATTTTGATGGTAGTGGCAAAATCACAGCTCGAGCCTAGGTGAGAAAACTAGACACTTTTTGACACTACATCCAATGGTAGAAGAGGATGCCATAAGATTTGCAACACTTCACCTGGATGGCGTGGCACATGACTTGTGGCACCATGGCATGGTCACACTCAATCATGATAGGATCACTTCTTACCAGAAATTCACTGACAGATTGGTTGAGAGGTTTGACAGGTGTGATCCAGAACTTTACTTTAGAGACCTTGCTTAGTTGAAGCAGTTGGGTAGCTTGGAGTCTTCTATTGGTGAGTTTCAAAAGCTCTTGATTATGGTTACCGGAATCTCTGAGAAGAGACTTGTCATTCTATTTGTAGAAGGTATCCATGAGCCAATGAAAGGTTGGATTAAGGCATTCGATCCGCCTACCTTAAACGAAGCTATGAGAAAAGCTCGTAGCATGGAACTTACAGCTTCACGTGGTAAGTTCACTTCAAATGCAGAAGCATCTTCATCCTATAATGATAGCAAATCAGAATCTAAGAAATCATAAATTGTTGATGAAAAAATGAAGTTTGCAGCTCCATTGGACCAAGAAACAATAAATGATTTGCGTAAAAGGAAGCTATGTTTCTATTGAAAAGCTCCTTATGACCAAAAGCACAATTGTCCTCTTAAGCGTAAGGGTACAAATAGAAAAATGGAGTGGTTTTATGAGGGTGATGACATTGCTGATTTAACGGACCAACAAGCTGGTTTTAAGGATGGGAGTATGCGATCTATCATTCTCGTCAATGCAAAAAGTGAGAAGATAGAGCATGAGATTTTAGAGGAGGAGGATCATGAGATGATTCAGGAGGATTATCATTTTGCTTCTAGTTCCATGGGATCAGAGGTGTTTGATTGGGATCAGTATAGTTATGAGGCTCAGTTTGTACACAATCCTCTTTATGAGGCAGATGCTACATTGTCTTGTGATAATCCGCTCTTTGAGGTGGATGCTGATTCCACTCTTGACCCAAAATTAGGGGTGAGATTTGATCATAGTATTAGAGATTCCGTTAGTGCATCAAGATTTCAGACAGAGCTTGTTGAGGAGGTTCGCAGTGTGTACATGGTCAGGAGTCTACACAGTTTCACTTTCAGTTATCATGTACACGATTTGCTTAGAATTCACAATTCTGGTATGCATGTATTAGACATGTTGGATGATAGCATATCTCATTCAGATTTGGGGAGCAGGTGTTTTCAGCAGTTTAACTTGCTTCCTTGTGAGTTTCTGTCTCCTATATCAGATGGTGTTGAAATTGACAGGGTACAACATGATGATCCAGTTGATCAGATATGGGAGTTACAGGAGATAGTTGATGACAATAGGGACATTTCACGACTCTATCCTTGGGATCCTGGTGGAGTGGTTGATTCCTTGCTGTTGAGATTGCTTGCAGACAAGCAATTTCTGGGAGGGTGGACTGTAATGTCCCCTTTTTCAGCATGATCTTGGTTGATGATGGTTAGCCTATTACTCGGACTCTCGTAGGCTAACAATTCTTGGTTAGGGAGTTAGTGGCCGTTTTGGTGGGTAATTGACGTTCCCACTTCTTCATTCCAGCAGCATATTCAGTGTAGGCATTTGTAGCGTAGTGTTCACAAGCTTCTGACGGCATAGAAAAATACTGAGTTTGGAGATCTTCAAGTTATGATTATTTAAGTGGTTAAGTTAATTTTTTAACTTAAATGGAATATTATAAAGTCAAATTGACTTTATAAAAAAAGATTAAAAAAAAATCACTTAAATAAATCTAAAAGTGACTTAAGGTTTATAAAGTGATAAATTAAATCACTTAAGTGACTCAAAAGGTGCTCCCACTTCAAAGATTTAATTTATAACTATTGAAAAGGTAATTAAATACATTTTAATGTATTTAAATGACCAAAAGTGTGTTGCTCTTCAAGAAGTGCGTGCCTTTTTGCATAAAAGGGAGAAATTGCAAATCAAACTCATCTTTGATCATTTGACTTTGCATAATTTATTCTTCTCTGTGGATTTTTGTCTGAGGACAAGGGTTTCAGGAAAAGCTTCATTGGAGAGCGTCAATTCTTCATTGAATTTGTAATTGTGAGGCTGTGAGATACCCATTGAATGATTACCTGTGAGAGCTTCATCCAGAAGTTCATATGTGCTTCATCAGATTTCTTTCCAGCAATTTCCAATTTGAAATAAGGCAGTAGGCTTCACTTTTGGATGCCATTCTTCTGCAGAGGGTTTGATTCAGAAAGGACTCTCAGGATCTTCAAAAAGTCATACTTTGTTCTTGCTTGGCGTACTCCTTTGGGAAGGCGTGATTCTCCTGCAGGCTAAAACGCCTTCATTTTTGGCTATTTCTTTCTTGCATCATTGGCGCCTAGCTTCTACAATTCATTTGCCTCAGTTTCTAAGCTGGAGAAATCATTTTGTAGTCTTCTATGCTTGGATTTGTCAGTTTTCACCTTTCTTGGCTGGCAAACTGGAATAATTTCTTATTTAAATAATCTGGAGCATTTCGGGTATGTTTGTAACTTGTAATCTCTTTGTTTTAGTTATTTAATACCTTTTGCACTTCCATTCTATAAATTTTAGCTCAGATTTTAGTTTTATGAGCATTTATGTGAAATCACCCCTTCTACTTCTCTCTAGAAATTTCTCTAAAAACCTAAAAAGCATAAAAAGATAAGCAAAAATACAAGGGTTTGAAGAGGAGCCAGTTGGGCTCATCACAAGAACTTTTCAAATACCATGTGCATTTGGGGAAGGAAACACTTTGATTAGTGTTCTAAAATGAATATAGATTTGCACATTCATCATAGGAGCACATGCACGGCTAAAGTATTGTCGTCAAAATTTTACCTATATTTTCTGCATTGATCTAGGAGAACATGGCCCCTTGTGACACAATACAAATTATCTTAAGGTATTTTTAAATACCATTCTTTACATATTAGAAAAGGAAAAGGAAGCATGGGTGAATTAGGTAAAATAGAAAGTAGATTTGTGTAGAAATATTATCAGATTATTTTCATGGGTACAAGACATTTCCACAAGTGCATATCTGACCTAGATTTGTAAAATTGATCCTTCATAGTGCAAGAAATAATTTCTAATCTCAAAGTGTGTCACAAACTATCAAGGTTCCCTTTTGATCTCAAGGTATCTAAATTTTAGTGTCAACATTTAACCTTGTTCATTCTTTCGTCACAAAGCTAAATATATTTATTTTTGTGCTTTTTAATATTTAATTTAAAAAATTAGATGCCCTCATATACTATCATTAAATTAGTCTAAGATCATTTTTCATTTATATACATTATGAGATTGACCTAAGCTTCACTCAGGGAAAGTGTATTTTGCTTACAATACAATATATTTACATGCTGCTTGTGATATAAATTTTTAAATTTAATATAATATTTTTTACATATATTTCAAAGTACCCCTCTAGAGTCAAAATAACTTTTTTTTGAAGATAGAGTTTCCAAATCGATTAATATAATTTTTTTTTTTTAAAGTAAAAAATTATCATATAATATTTTATAATGTTCCAACCATTACTCTTTTGTTAAGTTGACATACAAATTTTAACATAAAGTTTGAAACTCTAGCATACAAAAGAGTAATGGTTGGGCATAATGAAAGATCACATGACAATTTTTTTCTTAAAAAAAAATTCATTATGTTAATATTATTGAAAATTATGGTCTCTTCTCAAGATCCCTGATCCCTAGTGGGGGCTCCATAATGAATAAAAAACCTAAGGTGGATAGATTAGTTATTAACTGGATTCCTCCACCTAAGGATTACATCAAACTAAACTTTGATGGAGCTTCTAGAGGAAATCCTGGAAAATTTGGGGTAGCTTCTATTCTAAGAGATTATCAAGGCAATTTCATTGGAGCAATTTTCTCAAGCCTTCCAGATGGCACTAATAACATTGCAGAATTAAATGCTTTAAGTTTGGGTCTGAAACTTGCAATTGATTAATCCATCTCTCATATCTTGATTGAAGGTGACTCCATGATTGTGGTGTCTATAGTCTTAAAGGGTTACTCAGATTTCTGGCATTTGAATTATCTTGTTTCTCATATCTGTCATCTTTTGAAAAAATTATCTTCTTACGAAGTAATGCATTGCTACAGGGAAGCTAATAAACAAGCGGATCGACTTGCTAATAAAGCCATTGATCATAAATTGCATTTAAAAGTGATTTCATATTAGGAATACTTGAACTTGGCGAATTCATAATGCCAAACACTATTCTATTGACTCTTGGCTATTTGATCATGCTACAAATTTCATAGATTTATTTTGGTTATCAACATGTAATATTGATCTCATTTGATTAGGTATGAATTTGAATCAATTCTCTTATGTCTTAATATATTAATAAGCATTTGGCATGCTGACATGAAATTGATCTTGGGGTTTGAAAGCCACATAGTTGGCAATTCTGGCTTAATTATAAGTCGAGGCATGAAGAGATACATACTAATCTAATATGTTGTGGCTTCTTTGACTTGCACATGTGGCATTCTTATCATTATATTTTAATATGAGATAGCTTGTGGGCCCCTCCTCCATACTGATTGTATTTAGGGAAGTATTCTCTTTTATGGTTACTATGAGGGAGCTTGGCGATGAAGTTTAAAATACTCTTACTTGGGAATAATATACAGTATGAGTTGTCTTACATTCCCAAGACACATATTTTATGGATAACGACTCCTTGCTTGTCTCCAAATTGAAGAAACATCCCCATTTTTCTGTGGAAAGGTATATTTATATAGCAACATTTTTAAATTTGAAATTTGTAGAGCTATTTGCTATGACATCACATTTAATGATTCATCACTATTGCCTTGTCCTGTACTTGTGATATGTGAGATTCAAATTTGTAGTAACTGTGTATGGTGAGATTATCAAAGTTCAATATTTAGACAAATGGCATGGTTATAAAATTCATCGCTATTGCCTTGTCGCTATTGCCTTGTCCTGTACTTGTGACATGTGAGATTCAAATTTGTAGTAGCCGTGTATGGTGAGATTATCAAAGTTCAATATTTAGACAAATGGCATGGTTATAAAATTTTATTTTTTGGCCCTATTTTGCACTAATTGTGCTTGAGGATGTCACCTCTTGCACGGTTAGTGGAAGATAGTGATGATGGTAAACATGATTTTGGCATACTAGCTTAATATGGATTTCATTCCACTTGTATTTATCATTTCCAAAGGTTTCATTATGTCGGATGGTTACCTCCTTTCAGATGCTCCTTTTTTTTGAATATGCTCTTTAGGGAAATTGAACCTTTGTTATTTTTAGCAATGATGTTATCTTGGGAATCTTTGGTAGCTCAAGTCAATTTTATGTTGCCTAAATGGCCGCAACTTCTGATGATTATTCTTTTGTTTTGTGAATTGTATGAATGTCAGTTGACATGCTCATACCTTATGTCACCTCCAGGGGAAAGATTGAAGGAATTATGTCAGTCATCTTATATGGGTACTTATCATATATCTTTCTGGCATGTGAACAATTCCTTGAGAGAATCGCTAATCCAAGGCTTTGATTTGTCTTAAATTTAAATGGTACTTGCCTTGATATGTTGATACGAAAGTTAACACTTGGCACTCGATGGTTTCATTGCATTACAGTTAGCTTTCACTTGATCCAGTGATGTTCCTTTGCATTACTTATGATGTAGCTAGCTTTCAATTGCATTTATGACTCTGCATCAACCATCTATTCCGCTCATGCAAAGGACTTATTCATGAATTTCTTTGTTTCCTTCTCTCTTCAATTGCTGGCTTTCATTTGCTTTCTCTTTGAATTGCAACAAAGTAACTATGCATAATTCTTTCAGAGTTTATATTCCACCAAGGTATCTGGAATTAAGGGATGATAGATCATTCTCCTCTGAAAAGCTCGGGTGAACTTGCAACTTAGAATGCAAACCGATGGAAGATTCAATTCGAACCATTTTGGGGTATGATTGGTTGGACTTCCATGCTATGTCTTTGCCTAATGAAGTTGCATCTCGTTTTGTGTCTAACTTGATGGATGTGCTTTGGTGTAGCAAAATGGTGAAATTTGTTGTAGGCTCTTACATTCTTCCCCATGTTTTCCCTCTCCCCATTTTGCAAAATGCTTTGGATAATTATGACATCCTGAAGGGCTCCAATCTTGTGGGTGGTATCATTTTCCGCCAATTTCTAATTTCTGATCATTCTATCACTGCCCTTCTTAATACTATGGCTAACAATTTAATGGATGATTATTCTTATGATTTTATATGCAACCTCCATAGGCTCAAGCCTCGGCTGGGGCATACTATTTCAAATATGCTATTAGACTTGTTTGATTTTGTGTAGTTTCTGATAAGGAATGATCTCACAGATGCACACTCAATTCCTTATTTCCCGCCTCCTACTGATCTGGAATCTTCAGAGGAAAGTGGTATCTACTCTTGATGAACTTGCTCGTGGCTCTCCTTCTTCTCTCAATATAGTAATTTTGATTCCTACATCTTGCTGTTCGTATTTTGCTCTTATTGTCTTCGACATCGGGATTATGCCACTTCTCTTGCTTGATGGCTCTGCTTCTTCATCTTGGCTTCCCAATTCTCATGTTAAGCCACTTCACTTGTTCGATGGATCGACTTTTTCGACTTGGTTCCCCAGTCCTCGGGGTTTTTTTTGGTTTTCCTTCTCACAAGATGTAAATTTTGTTCTTATGCTTACAATCTTGCTAGCTTCATGAACACAATGTATTATTTGTCAACCCAATGAGGGGGAGTTTGTTTTGCTTGATGAATGGGTTTTATCTATAATGCTACCCGTGCTTTAGATTTCTATAAAAGCTCTCTATGGAAAATTTTGTTCTTTCTTTGCCATATCGTTCTTTTGTAATACTCTATGTAATTCTCCTTTTTAGTAATAAAGTTTGTGGCTATGCTACTTTAATTAATTTTTTTTTTTTTTAACTGAAAATTGGATTTGGATTTAGAAATTTAGGCTTTAAAATTTAAGGGTTGCTTTCAATAGTTATTTCAATTTTAGTTGGCTTTAAAATATATGTAAAAATGGACATTATGTTAAATTTAAAAAGATATTTTAAAAATAGAAGTAAGTTAGGGATTTCAATTTAGAATAGGAGTAAGTTAAACTTTTCTATGAGAAAGATAAGTGATTGTGTTTGAAAGTGTTGAAATTTTATATTAATTTTTTGAATCAATATTTGAGATCACACTTTCTTGGTGTTTCAAAAAAATTATCACATTATTTCAACCAAAAATATCATCAAAATTATGAAAATATCATAACTTAAAACAAAAGATTTTGATTATTTCTACGTAATTAAAAATAAAACCAGTACTATTTCAATTTAGAGTTAATTAACCACAAATACTTCTAGTTTCAGATGTATTCCTAAAGTTCTCAGTTTCAAAATTTTCAGATGGTTTTTGTACACTGATCATCCACCATCATTTTCTGTATATCGGATCTCTTCTAGTTTAGGATAAGAGATTTAAAAAAAATATCATTCCATTTAAAAAAAACATAACAAACAGAACAAGCCCTCACCTGATGCGCTGGGGTACAAGACGGCTGAAGCAAGCGGCGCTGGAGATGAGCAGCGAAAGGTGCGACAGCAGGATCCCTGGAATTCAGCAGAAGAACTTCATGTGCAGTAATAATTGCCTTAATATGCTCCAAATTGATGACAATTGCTCGCTCGCGGCCAAGAATAGAAGAAGGATAGGAAAGCAAAGGATCCAAAATACGCAAGTCGCGAGCAGGAAGGCCCGTGCGGCGCATGATCATCTGTTTTCCGACCTCCACGACCTGCGCATTGCCGTGCTCGTCGAGCAGCAGCCATGCCTTGACGCCTGCGCCATTCTTCTTCCTCATTACGTTGCTGCATGCGCCTTTCTCTTCCTCTTTCCCTCCGCCATTAATGGCTGCCTTAGTTGCAGCAAACCTCGGCCTCATTGCCTTGCAATTTTTCCGATGAAGTCGATTACGGAATTCGCGATGGCTACATTTCTCAGTGTGCTCATATCATCTTGTAATCCATTAATTTTCCTGTGCGCGCGTGACACCAGCACCAGAAGATTCCTCCCTAAGTTCAACCTCTTAGGGGAAGGTTTTTTCCCCCGGAAATCTTAGGGGAAGGTTTATGCATGACTCTCCGCTCGTATCCTGCACACGTTTCAACTGGTTTCGTTAAAAACAAACGAGCCGTTGAAAAGAAAAAATTGCAAGAATGTTGTATGGGGTAGGATTAACTGTATTCTTCCGTTGACTTGTAATAAAAAATTCAAATATAAAAAATTTAGTTTGTTATAAGAAGTATTTTTACACAATAAACGGTTTCAATAAAATAGATGACCTTATATAATAATTATTATTCTAATAGTATGGGAAGCACTTTCAAGTGGGCATTATTTTTTATTGTTTAGGACTTGACAAATGGAATAGTTATTACTATATTATATATGTAATTTTTTTAAATGATGAATAGTGCATATTTTATATTAAATTATATAAAAATAAAATATAATAATTTACATAAAGGTAGGTGGAATTGAATCACTCTCAAAAGTTGATGTAAAAAAGAAGAAAAGTCATTGTTATGTAACTAGAGTAATTCTAGTGGGAGGAAGATGAGGGTTGCAGTTAGGTGGCTTTGCCCCATCCATCCCATATAGATCTTGGTCATGAGGAATAGGCTCCCAACTTGTGATGGTGTTCTCTTTTTTTTTCTCCTTCTTAATCAACTAGTCATGTGAACAAAAGAAATTACAAGGTCTAGTTGAGAGAATTTCTCATTGTCATGCCAACCGAGGATGCCATGATCATGTTGAAAAGCAAAAGATTGACCATGTCCTAGGGAGACTAGTAATGATGTTTATTTTGAGGAGAGATGTGGAAGTCATGCTTGAAATGAACACTATGGCTACAATCACGACAACATCCATGTGGAGGAGAGGCATCCTTGCTACTAAGAGAAGGTTTCACCTAAGGAATAGTAAGGGGACATTGGCCCAATACTCAATAAGAGTTTGCAAATGGGAAACTTCTAGAACAATTTTATTGACTTGGACTTGAATCTATAACACAACATTAAAGCATATAATGGCTTTATTTTACTTAGGAAAATGAACATATATCCCAAAACTCGAGTGGAAAGATTGGAAATGGTATCTAGACACAATATTTTCAAGTGGTTCATTTCACAAGAAAATAATTTAATTGACTAGAAATATGATATTGATAAATGATCATTTGTTCATTTAAGTATTTATTAGTGTAAAAAAAAGAAATTAAATTTAGGTTAACCAAAATCAATGTATTTACTCAAGCAATAATTAATTTAGATAATAAAGTTGGGGTTGATAATAAAAAATATATAATTTAATTGAATGCTTAAAAAAACATAAAAATTAAATTAAATTTACGAGCCATTTAATT
Source organism: Sequoia sempervirens (assembly GCA_007258455.2). Lineage (NCBI taxonomy): Eukaryota > Viridiplantae > Streptophyta > Pinopsida > Cupressales > Cupressaceae > Sequoia > Sequoia sempervirens. The sequence continues at coordinate 89,548 of VDFB02046040.1, forward strand.
TTGATTTTGATGTACAATTTTTATTATCTATATATCATAAAATCATTTGCCAATATCTTGAATTTTTATTCTACATTGTTGCTCTACATATTTGATTATTCACTATTTGGGGTACTTCTATGATTACAATTTTATTTTATGGGTGTGAACTTGATCTTGAAGTCAATAAGTGAGGCCTATAACTCACATGCCTAATTTGGCTTATTCTTCCAATTTGAAACTTGTCCACGTCAACCTTCTATTGTATGAATTTGTTTAAAGATAAGTGATGTTTACAAACATCCAAGTTAGGGAATCTATTAGATTGTGAGGGTCAAGTTTTGTTAAAGTTGATGACTGAACTCCATAGCACCTAGAAATCACCTGCAAGCAATTATCCTATCACAAAAGAAAGATCAAAGCTCAACTGATTTGGTATTCATCTAAGAGAGAAAATATTTAATCTAGAAAATCACTGATATGTGCAATCTACATTAAATTGAATAGTTCTGAATTGAATGACTACAATGAATGTACATACTTATAAAAGCATGAAAAAGAAAATCCTAGATGAGGATTGTATTAGATTGTGACTAGTGTCTTAATCTCATGCAATGAGACAACTAGACCTATAATTAGCCCAATCTAATAATAAAAAAGCACTCTTAAGTTTAGCTTAAGTGAAATAAACTAATAAGGGACTTATAATTAATTAATTAATAATTAATTATTAAGTGATTATTTTGATTAATCCAACACCCCCTAGTGTAGGAGCACGCGGTCGAACAAGTGATCAACACCACAAAAAATATTGTTGTTTTGATTTCCTTCAATTTTGGCTTTGGTTTTATTTTCTTTTCTATGCCTAAACATCTTAAATTGAATGCCTTAATGAGTTCTGGAAGAAATGTGGTATTACATTACCCACACGGTCAACATAATATACACAAAATGGATTAGCTACTTGCAAACACATGAGCCAACAAGATTTGAATTAACAGAGTAATGCATTTTTTTTATTTGGGTCGATCTATGCAATATCCAACAAATACTATGAATGATTGATATTGATTGGATGATAATAACGTCTTTAAATCTCACAAATTATTGCGCTGGAACATGAAGAGGCAAAGACACCAGTAGCAGATTGTTTTTAAATTATAGATTAGGGGAATGCGGGAAGTAGGTTGTGTTTTAAAATATGATAAAAACAAAGAGCCAAGGATGGGTCACGAGGGGGGGTGGGGGAGAATGTGAAAAGGCTGATGGTGAGGTGAGTTTCATCCAAGGGAAAAACCAAAATAAAAGGCATCGATCTGAAACTTGGAGGGGACGACTGTGAAAGGGAAGTGTGCAACTGTGAAGTAAGAGGTTGATAGGAAAAGGAGAATCTAGGGCCCGTGTGAAGGAAAAAAAATGGAAAATAGAGAAGACAAATGACTAGTGAATGATAACAAGAAAAAAATTATAGAGGGGAGACACCATCCATAATGGAAAGATGAGAATAAACAATTTGAACAAAATTATATCTATATAAGGAATAAAAAACCACAAATATAGAACAAAGCATGTGGAGTCAGCCAAGTGATGGTTGTGCACATACAATAGAGAGGTGTGAGAACATAGTAGAGGAAAGAGATAATTTGAAAACAAACTAATTGTATTTGTTTATATTGCAAGATTCAAACATGTGTATTGTGATTTTTTGAATTTGAAAATAATAGTTAAATAGTGATTATGCTATGAGTTTCTGTTGTCAAGTAATTGTGAATTAAGGCAAGAGTGGGAAGTCTCTACATCAAATTGGTATTAGAAGCAGACAATTTTGAGTGTGGAGAGTATCCACTAGGATCTATGGGAGTGAGTAATGGTAGTGAAAAGCTCAAAATAATTGTTACAGGCGAGTTGTGTGTGGAATCCCAAACAATTGAGAGCTGAAATCGTTGATTGAAAGAGATGCCGCCTCGAAGGGGAAGACCCAAATTAGAGGCATTATTGGAAAGTTTTTGAGATATGGTAATAGAAGGTATCATAAACCAAGGGTAATTAGGTGCTGGTAATAGAAGAGAAAGAGAAAGAGAACATGAGAATGAGGAAGAAATCGAAGGTGAAGAACACATAAAAGACGAAGACGAAGAAGAAGAAGAAGAAGAAGAAGAATGATTAGTGGATGCCGAACAAGAAATATTTTTGAGAGCTCTTTCGAGAATAATGAAGAGCAATAGATGGATTTTCTGAACTTTTCTAGAGCATTAAATCTAAATGAGCTAACCAATTGGATTGGAGAGCTAGAGGAGTACTTCGAAATGGAGGACATTAAAGACCTGTAGTGGGTGAAGATAGCTCAAGCAAAAAAATGAAAGGACATGTTGTGTTATGGTGGAAAGGGTTGCAAAAAGAATGAGAAATGGATGGAGATCCTCAGATAACGAGGTGGAACTAGATGGTGACAAGGTTGAAGAAGACATTCATACTTGAAGATTATGAAATGGAGCTGTTCAAGAAATTACAAAATTTGAAGAAAAAAGATATGCGTGTAAAAGATTACATGGAAGAATTTTACAAGCTGGCTATTTGATCTGGAAGGCATAAAATTGATAGGGAAAAAGAAGCCAAGTATGTGAATGGCTTGAGGTTTAATATACAGGATGATATGAGTATGCTGAAGATTACCACAGTTGAGGAAGCATACCAGTATGCGTTGAAGGAAGATGATAAATTAATGAAGAGGCAAATAAACAATTCCAAAACCCGGGGAAGATTTGGAACTGAAAAGGAACAAGCGAGTAGCAGTAAAGGAAAGTAGATTGAGGAAGAATCCAATCCAAAATGGAGAAAAGAAGTGGGCTAGAACACCAAAGAAAAGGAGGTACCAGCAAGAGGATGTGCTGGCAGCAACAAAGGGCTTTCATTTAGATGTTATCAATGTGGAGAAGTTGGTCATCATGCTTTCGAGTGTTCTCAAGTACATGAAGGTAGCAAGAAGAGTGTAGCAAGAAACCACTTGTCACAAGAAGATGAGGAGCGTAATGCATCCCCAAAAGTAGAAGACCCAAAAGAATGTGAATCTCTCATGATGAGAAGAGTGTTGGTGAATCCAAAGATGGTGGAGGAGGAACAATCCCAAAGAAGGAATCTCTTTTGAATTGTGTGCAAGGCTAGAGGTAAGTGCTGTAAGGTTATTGTTGATAGTGGTAGTATGAATAACTTAGTTTTAGAGGAAATGGTGGAGAAACTAAGTTTGAAAAGGAGTAAGCATCCTAGTCCATACAATGTTTGTTGGTTGCAGAAGGAACACAAAATGACTGTGTGTGAGTAGTGTTTAGTCAATTTTCAGATTGGTTCATACAAAGATGAAATGTTGTGTGATGTGATGCCTATGACTGTGTGTCATGTGTTGTTGGGTAGGCCATGGAAGTTTGATAGGGAAGCCATATATGATGGAAGGAGGAATGTGTATACCATCCATAAAGATGGAAAAAATTATCATTGAATTATTTGAAAGAGAAGGAGAAGCAGATGAAAGATTCCAACTCTATTGTTTGTTGTAGTGCAGAGAAGAAAAGAGTAGAGGACTTGAGGAACAAAGTAAGTACAGTGATTTACTGCCATTCAAAGAGAAGATTTCAAGAGGAAAGAGCAAATTAGGTTTTGATTTATTGCAACAGCACAATAGAGGAAGAAAGAATAACAATCTAAGAAAATTTAGAGGGCACTGAGATGAACTTGTGGTAAGAAGTTGTTTTGAGAAATGATATAATGCCATTGGAGATGGCTTGAGTGTTGAGGATGAGATGAAGTGTAGAAGAGAGAAGGCTCCCATGGACAAGGATCAACATTGGATTAAAAACAAACATGGGATTATTGTCCCATGCACCTTTGAATGTTTCGAAGTTTTCCAACTCTAGGAACATTCCACTTACCCGACGTGTTTGGTGCAGGAGCACGTGGGTGAACGGGTGATCAACACCACAAAAAATATTGTCGTTTTGATTTCCTTCAATTTTGGTTTCGATTTTGTTTTCTTTGCTATATCTAAATGTCTTAAATTGAACACCTTAATGAGTTATGGAAGAAATGTGGTATTACATTACCCACACGGTCAACACAATATACACAAAATGGATTAGCTACTTGCAAACACATGAGTCGACAGGATTTGAATTAATAGAATAATGTAATTTTTTATTTGGGTCAATCTATGTAATATCCAACAAATATTATGAATGATTGATACCGATTAGCTGATAATAAAGTATTTAAATATCACAAATTGTTGCACTGGAACATGAAGAGGTAAAGACATTAGTAGTAGATTTTTTTTAAATTGCATATTTAACACAAGAATGGAGGGGGGTGAAAAGAAAGGACGTGCTATGAGGGACCATAATAGAATTTAGAAAAATATGGAGATTGAAAGATAAAAAAAATCTTAAAGTTGTTTTTCATTGTGCCTTTTCTCCTTCCAAGGGAGGGGAATGTGGGAAGCAGGTTGTGTTTTAAAATATGATAAAAACAAAGAGCCAAGGATGGGTCGCTGAGGGGGGGGACAAAATGTGAAAAGGCCGATGGTGAGATGAGTTTCAGCCAAGGGAAAAACCAAAACAAAAGGCATCAATCTAAAACTTGGAGGGGACAACTGTGAAAGGGAAGTGTGTAGCTGTGAAGTAAGAGGTCGATAGGAAAAGGAGAAGAGAGCCCGTGTGAAGGAAAACAAAGGGTAGATAGAGAAGACAGATGAGTAGTGAATGACAACAAGAAACAAATTACATATAGGGGTGACACCATCCAAAATGGCAAGATGAGAATAAACAATTCAGAATTAGAATCTGTATAAGGAATAAAAAATTGTAGATACAGAACGAAGCACATGGAGTCAACCGAATGATGGTTGCGCACATACAACAAAGAGGTGTGAGAACATAGTAGACGAAAGATATTTGAAAACAAAGTAATTGTATTTGTTTATATTGTAAGATTCAAACATGTGTATTGTGAGTTTTTGAATTCAAAAATAATAGTTAAATAGTGATTATGCTATGAGTTTCCGTTGTCAAGTAATTGTGAATTAAGGAAAGAGTGGGAAGTCTCTGCATTGAACCCCCTTAAGATCAACTTAGTGAGAAGCTATAAAACCCTGATATAGAATGCAATGATGGATGCATTGATGGGTACTAGACACAAGTCCTGATGAGGTACCTATGTACAAATAAATGAAACTCTCATAAATAGAGAAAAGGAGATAACCACATGGGAAAAAATCCTCTCCAAAAGAGAAAAAATAAATGATTGCACTAGTGAAAGAAGGATAGAAGGACTCAATGTGACCCCCCATGGACTGCTTCTGTCATACAAGTACAATAGATTTCCCCTTGATAGGAGAGAGAAAATAAGGATATGAATCCACCCATAAAGAAAGAGCTCTTGTGCCAATGATGAACACTTGAAGAAATAATATGATCCATTGCTTGCAAACAACATTTCTCCCCTTAGGAAGAAAAATATCCACTCGTGATTGGAGAAGCCAATCCAAAAGAATGGGTGAATCAGGAATCCAAATCCAAATGATGTGTTTCTCTAAAAAATTCTCATGTATCCACATGTCAGAAAGCGACGATGTCGATCCAAAATCTTGTGAAGACTGATGGAGAACAAGCTACAAAGGCGACGAAGATGGTGGGATAACAACATTGATGTGGCTGTCAACAAAGAGGAGATGAATGACCTCAAAGTAATCCTCCAGATCTACAATATAGGACTCCAAAAATAAGGATGATATATGTTTGCAATTTATGAATCCCAAGTATTTGTGTCTAGAAGAAGATGGATGTCTTGTTGCACTAAATTAATAGGGGCCAAAGATGTTGTGATGTCAAACTAGTCATGAACAACAAAAGATGATGATGTAGTCTTAATCTATAGAGTGAGAACATGAAGACAAGTCTCTAAACCATTAGAACATGCAAGGCCTATGATATAATCAATCTCCTCCAAAGTATCATCATCAAAGGGTATGGAATCTACATCTGCAAGAGGGATGAGACTATCTATAGTAGGATCCTTTGGGTGGGTATGTGTAGGATCATGATGGGCCAAAAAGTGGCAATATGATGGGTATGTGGCTGATGACTTTTTTTTACCCAAAATTGATGAAACAAAAAAGGGTTTTTAAAGGAGATTCTCAGCTTTCCACCAATATAAATTATGCTTTACTTTGAATTAAACAAGTAATTATGATTCATTTTCTATTCAAATTATGATTAAAGTCCTGATTGATAGGTTGATTGAAAAACATCTAAAGCTTTCAAATGGTATAACATTTTTTGAATCTAAAACATGCGTCACATTCTATGCTTCACATGTACTATAGGATTAAAAAAAGAAAAAAATGAATTTCATGAAGTTTTGACCAAGTTAAGGTGGTCAGACATACAAGTTTTTATATTTTTTAAAAGTTGTAATAAAAAATTCATAATTAATTATTTACTTAGGAAAAAATCACAAAAAAATATGTATCACATCGAGACATGAGTCCTCTACTTATATCTAAAATATTATAAAAAAATATTATCATTTTATTGTGGTTAGGGTGGTCAGACAAACACCTACTTCTTATTTTTTCCTTGAAATTTAAGTACTACTGCATTGAAATTTCAAATTCTCACCAAATAGATTTCTTTTCAAAAAACCTAGTAGTTTAGAAACTACATTCAATTTGCTACAAATTCTATTCTTACATATTTTTGAATAATATAGATAACTTATTCAATTTTTTATGTCAAGTTGCCTAACTCTGATTTTTCTAAATTTTTTGCCACTTAAGGGCCTATTTTTCCCATGATGATCCTGCACATAGCTGGGTATGGAGAGATATGAGGTTCTCCATGGATCTCCCAAAGATGAGTCTAAAGTTTATGGGGAAAATAAATGTTTGATACATCACACATAGTGTCAAGATCAACACTACAACAAATAACATTTACTATATAATCATTGATGATACCCCATGTTGATAAATTCCCTAGTGTGTCTAGTGTAGGTATGAGCCCATAAAAATAAGGAAAAATATCAAGCCACTTGAGATGTGTCAGGATTCCATTTCACCAAGACTCATAGTTATCCTTTTCCAAGTTGATCATAGAAGGATGAACAAAAAACCCATGATACTCACTCAAATGAAATATCAAAGACTAAAAACCTCAGTATTGATAAAACAAATTAAATGATGTCATCCTATGCAAACAAATCATTTCCAAGTACCAAGATGTCCAAGTAATTAAGCATAATGTGAAGACACAAAATACTGAATAAAATGTACCTAGGGTAGATTCTAGAAAAAAGTGCATAAATCGATTTTAAGAGCTCTCAAATACCTTTTTGATGCCACTTGAATTACAAAAACTAAAGATACAGGAAAAAGTTACGAGATTAGAAGCATAAAATAAAGATCTAACTTTGACTGAGAATAATAGGAACCAACTTTTTAACAATATCTTGTTTGTTTGATTTTGATACCGTATGCCCAAGTTACGCCAAAAAGAAAAAACTTGCTCCTTTAGGGAAAATGAGGCCAAGGAGGGGGTGGAGCAAGCGACCTTACAGATGAGATCAAAAAATGAGTGGGTTAAATTTGATGGCCTACCAGACATTGATAGAAAAAAGGCCAGTTCATTGAGAAAATTTTCTAATCATTAGAATTCTGCATTGACGAAATATTCTTTAGCTCAGGGAATATTCCTTGGTGGGTCATGCTACCATTAATTTTTGCATCGCTTTTGCCAGAGATTTTGGGAATCTTCAAAGATTTTGTTGACTTCACTGTCCATTAGTTTTTGAAGGAGATCGTCGCTATTTTTAATGGTTGTTGAGATTTTTAAAAGCGCCAGTGATTTGAAACCTGCTAATGGGTTGTCGGGAAACATTGATTTTGCTACCGGTGATACCCTTGTATGACTTGTGCAGGGTTTTTAAAACCTGTGTAGGATTTTTAAAAGCCTTGCTTTTTTTAAAAGAAATCTTTTCTTTTTGATTTTTTAAAGCAATTTTTTTTTTTAAATGTAGATATTTTCTAATAAAACCTAGAAAATAACTTAAACCTGTGTACCTACATGAATTTCAATGGAGTAGGGTTGTATAGATATGTACGATTGTACAAAGGTCCCTAATGCAATTTTTTTTTGCTTTTTTTTAAAATTCCACCAAAATTGATGAAATGATAGGCAATCTTAAGGTTATCAGTCATTCTAGATGCAACGGTAATGTCGTTTTGCCTCAAGATGAGCCATTTTTCCCTGGACAAGAGGATACAAATATGGAGCTCTGATACCATGATACCATGTTGAAGTTGATGATTGAAATCCATAGTACCCAAAAACCACTCGCAAGAAATTATCCTATCACAAAAGAAAGATCAAAGTAACTGATTTTCTATGCAACTAAGAGAGAAAAGATTGAATCCAGAAGAGAACTGATATGCACAATGTATTAATCTAAATGGTTTTGAATTGAATGATTACAATGAATGTGCATTCTTATAAAATCATGAAAAAGAAAACCCTAGATGAGGATTGCATTAGATTATGACAAGTGTCTTAATCTCATGCAATGAGACAACTAGACCTATAATTAGTCCAATCTAATAATAAAAAGCACTCCTAAGTTTAGCTTAAGTGAACTAAAGTAATAAGGGACTTAAATATTAATTAATGAATAATTAATTATCAAGTGATTATCTTGATTACTCCAACAACTTCTTGGTAAGAACCTTAGTGGACCAATTTTATGGCTTTAATCCAAAGATTTGAAAATAATAAGCATGCAATAGACCTAGGATGATGTACTCTAATAATTCTTTGATAAATACTAATAGAATGCTCTCATAAATATCCTATCAATAAACTCTACCATTCTCATTGCTAACTCTTAAATGATAGTTCTTGATATTTTCAAATGAGTAAATGAATTTATTTAAATATAAAAATTAAACACATAAATCAACAAAATCTATGCTTAATTGAATCATAATGGCTAGTGGAGTGTTTGATAAGGTGGGGATTTAAATTTTTTCTAGCACAATTTCTTGTCCTAGCATAATTTCTCCTCAAAGGAGGGCCTATCATTTGGCAAGATAGCTAGTTTAGTGAGAAAAAGAGGGAAGTGTTTGAGGCAAGGGAAGAATAATTTATTGCTGGTGAATCAAGCTATGTGATATGGAAACCAAAAAATTAGACTTTTTGCAAAAAAAAGATGAGCCTAATCACTTGGAACAACAAGACAAAGAAATAAAGAGGTGATGGAAATGATGTTTTAGCATTCTTGTTTGATGAGCTTCCTTATTTTGTCGATGATAATGATGAGAACATGAAAATGTTAATGTAAACAAAAAGTTTAGAATATCTGGAAGATACAAATAACCATGATAAGATGTTGGTCTATGGGGAATAAAATGAGGACAACCTCAGTTTGGATAAGGGAGACATTGACAATTATGAAGTTGCTGGTCAAATTAAACAAGCTATCAAATGAGAACCTACACCTAAGAGGAGAGTCTTGATGAATTTTCAAATCATCAAATAAGCTGCTATGATGTCAAGATGATCCTTATTATAAGGAACATGGAGGAGGTTGATGAGGACATATTTTGGGATAAGCAAGAGGTTTTTTGTTTAAACCTTAACATCATGCCATCACCTCTTAGTCTAGAGATAAGGAGCAAAAACAAAAGCAGGAAATACCCATGCTTCGAGACAAATCACTAACACCAACCCTTGCTATCCAGAAAGAAATCAAAGAGGTGGGCCCTAAATGCCAATTCAATGTCACTTGTTAGGACCTATCACCTTCAAGAGGATGTCCCATTAGACATCTAGCCTAGTTGGAGAATAAAAAAAAAACCAAGTCATGCTTACTCCTAAGCATGAAGTTGAACATCAAGAGGAGCCAATTCGATTTATCTATTCACTTAAAAGAACCATCATGTACAATCAATATGAATGTGTAAGTGAATTCATTCACATTCTTAACAAAGTGTTGAAACAACCTATTAAAAATCTATCATTTCTTCATCCATGGTTAGCTACACATAAATATGTGAAACATCTTGAGTCGATCACTTGAGAAATAAATTTATCTTTCCAAACTAATTAATGGTTTTTTTTGAGTAGTTTCAATGTTGGTTAGTGTAGATTAGGCTAGGTTTGTAGGATTTACATTCTTCCAAGTGTTTATTGCACAATAGTTATAGTTTTCTTTTCCTCCAAGTGCAACCTTCACATTGTTGTGTCTAGGTTTTGTTATTTTGTTGAAACAAGCATGTTTTAGTTGTTGTCATACCCCTTATGACTCTATTACCCAATAGATAATTAAGGCTTATAGGTTCCCATGTTTAGTAGGAAAGAATCCCATAGAAGTCACCAAGAATGTGCCACTTTGTGCCACCCTTTTTTCCCACTATTGACAACTGATTTAAGAGACCTTTGTGGCTATTTAGGTCAGTTGTAATTTTTTGTTATGATCTTCCCAAGTATTTACCCCTTAGTCAAGTAGCCCAATTCAAGTCCAAACAATTGACTAATTTTTATCAACTTCAAGCTTGTCATCTTGTAAAGAGACCAAATGGGTACCCATTTTCTGAAGGTGGGGAAATTCTAAGAAAAAATGACCAAGTTATAAAGTTGCAAGTTTTCTTAGCCCATTCTGGTAATCTTGAGATGATTGTAATCCCTCTTCACCCTATTTTTCTACAAATTACAGTTCAGGTGGCTTTTTCCATATAAGACAAATGAGTTTGGTTTATGCATAATGGGAAGAAATCACAAAAAGAAGCTAAGTAGAGATTTGTGGGAATATGGAGGCCATCTTCTTGCATGATCTAGATGGAAGGTAAAAGTTTTCAAGTATAGCTTTATGGGAGTTTCAAGTGCATCAGGTTTTGTAAAAAATTCAAGTTAATTGGACTACAAGTGAAGATGATGATGGTTTTTCCATAAGTGTAGATTAGATGGATTTTCTATGGGAGAAGTAAAAATAAAAAATCAATTGTTTAAATGATGTGGGTAGATGAAGACCAACTTCCCACATCCCGATGTCAATGAATTTCCTGCTAAAGGTGTAATTGTGAAAAATGACTAAGTCATTCTTTGCGGGCCAACTTCTTGCATCCAAATGAAGTTGAGTTTTTTGCATGTTTCGATGGAGATCAATTTTCTATAATTGTGGGGATTGGGTGGTCAAATGAAGTTTATTTTTTTACATGTTCCAATGGGGATCAATTTACCATAATTGTGGGGATTGGGCGGCCAAATAGTTTATAGGTTTTTCCATATGAACTGAATGTTGCTCAAATTGTAGTTGCAGATGGAAGTTTTGTAGTGGTCCAGATGGAACTCGAATTCACCCCAAAAAATTTCAAAGTTGAAAAAGTGGTTAAGTATAGATTTGTTGGAAGATGGAGGTCAGCTTCCCACATAGATCGAGATGGAAGGAAAGGTCCTTCTTGTGAATATTTGTGGATTTTTTCATGTGAAATGACTCCCAAAGTGTAGATGCCACCTAATTTTCCACAAGTGTAGATGAATATTTTTTTTAATTGCTAAATCTTGATAAAGGCCATTTTTAGCCGATAGGCTATTTTTTTGAAATTTTTGCTTGGATTTTTGTCAACCCAACCGTGAATAGAATTTTTTGGCGCCGAAAATCTCTTGGCTGATGTCGAGTTGACTGGGGTTTTCTATGACGACATGCATTTTGGTAATTACGTGGGTTGGGGGTGGTGGAGTTGGTTTCCTCGATATGCGGAAGAAGAATGGTAAGTGTTTGCTCATGTGAGGGTTAATGCATCTTGGAATTGTTGTATGATGATGGCGGAGGAAGTAAATGCAATATTCAATGTTGTAGTGTGGGAAAGTTTTTTTTTTTTTGGTTGCATTGTCGAACGAGCCATTGTGGTGTTGGTTTGATAGCAGAGTATTGAAAATATCATCACCTTCATCTCTGTTTGATAGTAGGTTGGAGGGTTTTAACATTGATGTACTCCAAAATGTGCAAGAAAAGATATTGATTAAGTTGCATTGTCGAAAGAGCCATTGTGGTGTTGGTTTGATAGAAGACTATTGTAAAAATCATCGCCTTCGGCTCCGTTTTATAGTAGATTGGAGGGTTTTAAATTTGTTGTGCTCCAAAATCTATAAGTCGTTTTACATGGGTATTTTGCATAAATGATTAATTTATTGTTCATTTTTTTTCTCTCTACTTATTTTTCCTTATTATATGTTTGTATCTTTAGCACTATACCCATTTTGGAGACTTCAAAGAGATTATGGCTCTATATGGATGGAGAAATTGCAGTCAAATCTTCTTTCTTTTGTCAAAAAATATGGTTAGGGTTAGTAATTTTTTCGCCTTTCATTTATTGTTTATAGTTATCTCTGTGCATCTTTGGCGTTATACCCATTAACATAGGAGAAATTATAGATTAACATAGGAGTGGTTGCATATATATATATGCAAAGGGTTAGTATGAAAGCATAAAGATATTCAAGATAAAATTAGTTTTGTGGCTATTAAGTTTTATTCTAATAGCTCTTTTACAATTTCTCTATTTGTCTATAATATTAGTTCCAGGTATTGTAGCTCAAATTTTCAATTAAGTCTGTGGTGTTATACCCATTTTGCACATATTATTGGTACCCAATAGCTTAACGAGTTCTACTTAATGTGGGTTTCTATTCATCTGTCATTTACTTGTGATTCTTAAGTGTTATTCTAACACCTCTTACAATTGTTACATAAACTGGTTGTCTTGTACCAATATGTTTCATGATATTCTTTTTTCCTCATCTGTTTGAAGCTCCTTATAACAAACTGTTAATTGTTGTGGTTATTTTTTCTAGATGGAACATGTTATGTGTCTTGTATCAATATGTTTCATGATATTATTTTTTTCTCAACTGTTTGAAGTTCCCCATAACAATCTGTTCTTCATGATATTCTTTTCTTCAGTTCCCCATAACAAACTATTCATTATCATAGTTTTCCTCTTCTATTCTCCATATTTTATAGTTCTATTTAATGTGGGTTTTTGAACATCTGCCATTTTCCTGTGATTGTTAAGTGTTTTTATAATAGATCTTTTCCAATTTCCCTTTTTTTCTATAATATTTAGTAGCGAATAAGTGTTATTCTAATACCTCTTATAAAATTACTCTTTGTCTTCAATATATATATATATGCGTATATGTATCTATCTATGTTTTGAAGCATTGATTCACATATAGTTCACATTGTATGTATATATATGTATGTATATATATTTATATAAACATATATATGTATATATGTATATATTTATGTATGTATGTTTTTCTAATAGTTCTTTTACAATTTCCCTTTTTGTCTATAATATTGAGTGCCAGATAATGTAGCTCAATTTTAGAATTGGAAAGCTAACTGTTACATAGATTGCTTGTCTTGTACCAATATGTTTCATGATATTATTTTTCCCTCATTTGTTTGAAGCTCCCTATAATAGATTATTCTATTGTTCTTGTAAGAAGAATTGTTTTCATTTTTTTAAATTCTAAAATTTTGGGGTTTTCGATCATCTGTCATTTTCCTATGATTCTTAAGTGTTTTGCTCTAATTTTTAATCTTTCACCAAAAAGTTTATATGTGAAAATGTATGTATGTGAAATTACTTACAAACAACATTCAAAGTGAAGAACCCAGTCCAAGTGAAATCATGTATAGATTTGAGTTTGGAGCATATTCGTGCTTACCTGAAATTCTATTAGTATCTACACAAGGTGTAACAACAATTTCTTCACTTGAACTGGGTTCTTCATTTGCATTGCGTTCAACAAAAGAAATGTGAGCAACAACAGAGGCTTTTGTGAGTATTTCCTATCCTATGAAATGGTCAAAATATGTCCTCTTGATAGTCCATCCTATGATCTATTTAATGTTGGTTTTCGATCATCTATCATTTTCTTGTGGTTCTTAAGTGTTTTCCTAATAGTTCTTTTTATAATTTCCCTATTTGTCTATAATATTTAGTGCCAAATAATGTAGCTCGAATTTAGAATTGACAAGCCAACTGTTACATAGATTGCTTGTATTCTATGAATATGTTTCATGATATTATTTTTCCCTCATCTGTTTGAAGCTCCCTATAACAAACTGTTCGTTTTCCTCAATATCCCATAAAAAACTGTTCATTATCGTAGTTTTCTATTTAATGCCGGTTTTCAATCATCTGTCATTTTCTTGTGGTTCTTAAGTGTTTTTCTAATATTTCTTTTACAATTTGCCTATTTGCCTATAATATTTAGTGCCAAATAATGTAATAGATTGCTTTTCTTGTATCAATATGTTTCATGATATTCTTTTTCCCTTGTCTGTTTGAAGCTCCCTATAGCAAACCGTTCATTGCTATAGTTTACCTCAAGTGTAAATTCTAAAATTTTGTAGACTACTATAAATTGCAAACATGACGTTGATTTGTACCTTTGGGTTGCTTTCAATTTTTTTGTCTGTGTATGTTTTTCTACCTCTCTTAAAGTTCTATTTAATGTGGGTTTTTGATCATCTATCATTTACCTGTCATTCTTAAGTGTTTTTCTAACAACTCTTTTACAATTTCTCTATTTGTCTATAATATTTAGTACCAGATAATGTAGCTCAAATTTTGAATTGACAAGCCAACTATTACATAGATTGCTTGTCTTGTATCAATATGTTTCATGATATTGTTTTTCCCACTGCCCCATAACAAACTGTTCATTATTGTAGTTCACCTCTTCTATTCTCCATGTTTTTAAGTTCTATTTAATGTGGGTTTCTGATCATCTATCATTTTCCTGTGATTATTAAGTGTCTTTCTAATAGCTCTTTTATAATTTTCCTATTTGTCTATAATATTTAGTGCCAAATAATGTAGCTTGAATTTTGAATTGACAAGCCAACTATTACACAGATTGCTTGTCTTATATCAATATACTTCATGATATTCTCTTTTTCTCATTTGTTTGAAGCTCCTTGTAACAAGTTGTTCATTTCCATAGTTTAGCTCTTGTATTCTTCATATCTTATCCCAGGTAAATATTTTTGTGCATTTAATTAAAGATTGTGCTCTCATGTATTTTTTTGCTTGCCATGACACTTTAGGAGTTTCTTATTCTATTGTCCTCATGATAAGAATTGTTTTTAACTTTCAAAATTTTGATTTTTTTTAGATTTGTATTAACTACAAACATAACATTGACCTATACCTTTGGACTTCTTTCAATTTTTTTTGGTCAGTGTATGCTTTTTGGCCTTTGGTTATTATTCCTTGTTATCTCTGTGCATCTTTGGTGCTATATGCACTTTGTATAGCTTATTGCTTCGTATGCTTTTGATAAATTTAAGTTAAAATGCATTGAAAGGAAATGGTATGGAATGTGAATTGTATCTAAAAATTAATGCTATCCAATGTTATTTTCCAACCTTTACCCATGTATGCTTTTATACTTTGTCAACTGCAACATTGAATACTGTATGTACTTCCTCTCGCGCCACCACACAACAACGCCAGGATGCATTAACCCTCACAAAAGCAAACACTTACCATTTTGCTTCTGTGTACCGAGGCAACCAACTCCACCATCACCAACCCTTGTAATTAGCAAGCTCCACCACTATCATAAATAGCCTCGAGTAGTTTGTTGTAAGGAGCTTCAAATAGATGAGAAAAAAAGAATATCATGAAACATATTGATACAAGATTCGAGCTATGTTCTTTGGTAATAAATATTGAAGGCATATAGAGAAATTGTATAAGAGGTGTTAGAATAACACTTATTTGCTACTAAATATTATTGACAAAAAGGGAAATTGTATTGAATTCCCTGAAACATAGACAAATACATATACGCATATATATATATATATATTTAATTCCCTATTTCATAAAATATACATATAGGCAGATATATATATCCATATATACAGACCAAGAGCTCTGTGGCTCATTTGACAATGCAACACTAATTTATATATACACATGTATATCTAAACAGATGTGTACGCTATCTTTATTCGTATTTATGTAGAATTTGGTTTAAAAAGAGTTAAAAAATAACATATATAAGTATTATTTGGCTTGTGAGAAAATCACTACAATATAGCCATAACATTGAATGATATGACATCGAGATGTTGTTAATAACAGAGCATTTAATGGAGCAGTATGTGTAACATGTTCATAAAAAAGTTGTAAAATTGTTTGCACTTTGCCAATGCAATGTGCCTATCAGAACTGAGTACATTGAAAACCACCAAAAATAGTGCACAACACTATAGTTCAAGCCAACAACAATGTAATTTTTTCAGGCTGCAAACATTGAATATTGCATTTGCTTGCTCCTACCATCTTGATTGCCATTGTCCAACACCATGAGCAACCATTTAACATTGTTATTTTGTGTTCAGAGGTGGCCAAGAGCCCCTTCTTCCATATATATTTTAATAAGCTACAATTTTTAAAACATGTTGCTACCTTGCAAAAATTTTGGCCTCTTCTTATTGTTCCTTCTTGCCACTATGCACCTTTGACATTATGCCCATTTTTATGGAGGTCTTGGCATGCCAATGATTACATAGTTAGGAATAAATATAGTATACACATCTATTTAGATATAACAGTGTATATATAAATAGATATATACACGTGTACATATGGATATATATATATATCTAGTTATATGTGTTTTTTTAAATGTGCAGACAAAGGGGAAATTCAACACATATATGTACTTAATGATTTTTATTCTTATTGTTGTATATCCTATTATTTGGATAAGAAAGGATAAAGGAACCAACTAGCAACATATACAAATATCTACATTTAGGTATATATAGAAATATAGTAAAAATTGCATGCATACATATATAAGCAACCTCAAAGATAAACAAATACATATAGGGATATATACATTTGCATTTATCATTTTTATTCTTGTTGTTGTATCTCCTATTGTTTGGACAGTATTAAAAGTGGAATGGTTATACCCATTTTCACTTAATCAAATTAGTAAAATGGTTAGAAGATTATCAATATTTCTAAGTTGTCTACCAGTTCCCATTAGATGTTGTAATACATTAATCTTTTATTTTTATTGTGAAATAGAGCTCTCAATTAGTCAACTAAAATTGTAACATTTTCTCCTTGTAAAAGTTTCCATAACTATGTTTGTGGAATTGGGCTTTATGGATGGGTCTCCAAATCCCCCCAAGATTGATTTGGTGACATCCCCCACAGGCCAATGCAGAGTCCGGCTCTGAGGGTGCCAGCTGCCAGCCTCCAGAACTTGATTCTAGATATAAGTTTATATTTCCTTTTATTTATACTCGTTGCAAATTTTCTATTATTGTTTCCTTCCTCTTTTGTATTCAACCTGAACATTCCCTTTTAGCTTCTTTAATTTTATGATTCTCAAATATAGAAACACACACCACATACCCTTTCCTATTTATGTGTAATGCCTCGTCATGTGAACCCCAAAGGGCAACTAATGCAACATTTACCACAATTTTTTTTTAAAATGTAAACATACATGAAATGCACATTAAGTGAGGACATGAAATTCATTTAAGTAAATCCACTAACACTTACGTCCCTTGGGGTACATGAGGAGACATTACAAAACTTAAATCCATATAAGAATGATAACGACCGAAAGCCATGAGAATAAACCATGATGAAATGTATGATTACAATAATAGCACATGCATTAAAATTTATCAATCCACTTAAGTAAACACAACATATAAAAGATTAAATAAATCTTAATAATGATAAACAAACTATCATCACATGACTTAATAGAGCATATTTCCACAGATACAACACATTAATAAACAACTGCAAGGGATTAGTATTCACACAAAGTTTACATAGTTAAAATAATACATCACATCCTTTATATAACATTACAACATTCAAGTATTACAATGATACAAACGTGTTCCCCAACATGGACGAAAATCACGTGACAAGGTAGAACGATACAACTGAGCAACAAAACACAAGTATCATAACTAGCTCCAAGGCAGATACAACTCTTGAGTTGTCGCAAATGACACCAACCCACACCTCTCGATCCTCGATTGGGGTCCCAATGGGGTGCTTAGCACGTTCCACCCGACCACGTGGGTCCGAAGACCCACCCCTCATGCTAAGGAGCAGACAAGAAAGAATCCACAAACAATATCATCCAAACAAAGAACAACAAGGTTCAATCATCAAACAAGGGTGACAAGAACACAAGGATAATCACATCATCAATAAACCACGTCCAAAAATAGAACGTCAATAAATCACTTCATAACAGCCATAAACCACTTCCAAAACATAACATCAATAAATTGCTTCCAAATCATTGCAACAATAAGTCATATAACATAACATCAATAAATTGCTTCCAAATCATGGCAACAATAAGTCATATAACATAACATCAATAAATCTCAAGTCTTATATCAATAGACTACTTCCATAGGTTAGAAATAAAAACAACTCAAAGGAATGCTAGAGGAGAGTGTCATCGTATGGCCTTTCATGGATTATCCAGACAACCTATCACAAGGTTCCGCCTCCATCTATGGTTACCCTGACTACCTACCTCAAGGCACCGCTCCATAGGATGACTCATGCAGAACCATTAACCTCTCGTGAAGACGAGACAACGATCATGCCAACCACGGCCTTCTCGGCCTATCTTTAGTCTACGAAAGCCCTAACAGGTGGACGAGGCATCTATAATTATCTTATTAATATTTTACTACCCACCCCCTAATTAGTTAATTAGGTTATCACTTATTACTCTAACTCTAACGTGGGTTATCCTGATAGCCCCTTTGTGCGCTGATGCCCACGTAGAGCCACTCTCCCTAGAAACCCAAAACATAAAATACAAAAAATCAAGGGGTTGTACCAAAACTGAAAAACAACACTGAATCTCAAAACTTGAAACACATGTGAGGCATATACCATCTCACTAATAGCCACATACATAGTTGCTCATAAAATCAAGTACAACCCACACATAAACTCAAAATCATATTTACGATCAAAATTTTGGCAAAGACCAAATCACTGTAGAATCAATACGAACATAATTACCCTTGCCTCTGGAAGTCCAAAAAAGAAATGAATACCAAAAAAGCCCGCAAACGAGGGTAAGTGAAAGAAGATTAAAGTTTCAACAAAACTTCAACATAAAAAAAAGTCTCCTCAAAACAAAATCAACTAAGAGGAAATCACATCAAGATGAAATGGTCAAAATCATTCATTATTCCAATCACGAAACTGATGAAAGATATCACCTTGAAAACCACGCAACCCAATAGGGTAAACACATTAAATTGAAATCACCCTAACAACCTTTACACACATGATTACACTTAAAGAATAAACCCTAAAGAGAAATATCCAATCAAATACATTCTGTCCATATATTCACTGAAAGGTAATTTAAAATAACTAAAGCAGTGACTTAAGCATATGTCCCAAATATTCCAATAAAACATCTTTTAAACTTTACTAAGGATCAAGATCAATATTCATCAATACATTTTTCTAAAGGTAAACTACTAACCATTACTCCTCTAATCATACATTCAAATATCTATCTGTATGCTCAAAACATAGTTATATAATAATTAAAGAATATATATTCCAATCAACCCAATTTCTTATATTTTTGCATCATTATAAAGTCATTGTAAACAATTCACAAAGAGTATATATATATACACATATATTTATTTATTTATTTTGTACATAACTAATTATGCCCTTTTACTCCCTTAACTTGAAATTTACAAAACCTCCTAAAAAGACAACTACTAAATAACGCACAAGGCAACAATCGTTCATCTAACGATTAGAAATATACCAAAATAATTCTACAATTTTCTTATTGACATTATTTCATTACTAAAGCCTTTGTTTAACTACCATTGAATCCTTAACAATAATAATTTCCTAATTCATTCACACCTAACCTAATTGATAACTCCACTTCGGCTAGTTCCCTCATGCCTTAGACATCTTAGTTCAAATGTAACATGCAAGGAAATTATATTTAAATATATGCATAATTTATAAACACATACCTGCACCTATTATAACTGATATTCTTGTACACTTCAAACTCTGAGGCACCTTATATAGACAACACTACACATTGACCCAAATGCCAATGAATGGTATATTATATTAGTAAATTTTCATTTATGAAACATACTAGTCGGTTACCATGAGTCCGAGTTTAAGTACAACACTAAACTTTGAAACCTGAACGATGTCCCTCAGGTTCCATAACTTGAGATCTCTAACAACGGTTAGGCTCTGATGTAATGATCATGTAACCAAAGTAAAGGTTTATAAAATTCACCAACCACAAGTTACCACAAGAGTTTATTTCACCTAATAGTCTCACAATGACCACAGAGGTTTATATTTCATGTCAGCCATACTAAAATACAAAGGTTAGAATACAGTAAGGAAAATAATGGGAATTCTTTATACATCAATGACAGTGATCAGTAATATAATGCCTGCATCAAATATGCATGGCCCCTTAATTAGGCGTCTACTTGAGCATCGATAACTTTCATTGCTAGATGACCAAAGGCCAGGGTTCGATATACAATTGGTTTACCTAATGATATGAAAATGAAGGAATCAGCAGTTGAAGAGAAACATTAACTCATGAAATGCAATGATTACAGGTTTGCATAAAGTGGATTTGCAGGGACACCCTCAAAATTCTTGAATTAATGAAGCACTCTAAAATGCCTCATAGCATTGTAAGCTTTTCCTATGTTCAAGGCACGTAAAGACATGCAGGCTGAGCGGATGGGATGCGTATCCTCCATACAACGGTAACCTTTATTGCATTACATATATAGTTGATCATAAGGTTCGCGTAAAAGGATCTTCATGCCCAAGCTGGCTGCCTAGGGCGCACCCTAAACCAGTGGTGCCTAAGGATCATATCTGAATATAGGTGTTGTATTTCTAGTGACACTTCTTTCATTGATAAATAGGATACACTTATTACTAGCATAAGATGGGATCAATTTTCACAAGAATACAACGCCGCATGATATGCGAAAAAACATCAGCGTCATGCCAAAGGAACATGTAAGGCAACGAAAGTATGTTGAATAAATTTGAACCATGTAAAAATACACGATGACATAAGTGAGTACCAAATACTACGCCTAAACCCTGATAAGCAACTAGATTAAAAGGAGTAAAGCCGTACTATCCAACATAGACATCTAGATAAGATGACGGTAAAACTAATACCCAGTTGGGCAAGCGCAAATCGAAAGCCATGACTTTGGAGCCGACAAAAGGCCTCATCTTAAGCGACAACAATGATCCTATGATGCAAGACATAGCTGCACTGCCTAATAGGCATCTAGTGGTGATCACAGGAGTATCTGCCAAGCTTAATTCCCCTAGCATCATATCGCCAGAAACTAAGTACAATCAATATCGGCCATAAAAGCAGTAAGGCTCTCACTATCATCGAATTGGTGAAGCAGGTTATGCATAAATTGAATTTTACAAAGACTCTTGCAATCTTGGAATAAATAAAGCACTCAACATACATCCTATCGTTGGAGGCTTTGCTATTTCAAAGTGTATGGAAGAGATAAGAACATCACAACAAGGATTGAAGGTGACATGGTCAACAAGGAAGTCAATACATAGAAACAATAAAACCACACCTATTATGGTATAGCGATAGTCATAGTTCTGTAGGCATTAAAAATTCTTAAAACTCAGATGGTGTAACGCCCCGCCAAAGAATCCAATAAAACAAAGCATTAAGTAGCGAATTATCCGAATAATTTAAAAAAAAAAATAATTCGATTAAACAAATGTCTTAAGGATTCCAAGACGATGTTACTTCAACATAATTATTAAGAACATCACACCATAATATTAAAGTCATAAAACACAGGTACAAATCACATTCATGAATGATTCACTTTTCAAATCTTATATAGTCAAGACATTTATATATTCAGATTACATCCAATGAGATTCTCATAAATCTCAATACATCAGAATGCTGTTACAATGAGTACACTCATAAACATGAGGTAAATATACAATAAGGGTAATGATCTCATCATATCCAACATTCACGTCCACAAACACGTTCTGCATCCACTGACACGATCAATGAATTAACATGAACCAACTACAAGTATAATATCATCTGTAAGAATATCCAATGAAGGTATAGCACGATTTCCACCCAACCGCGTGGAACCTAAAGGTCCACTCCCTCCATGCTAGGAGATAATGTTAGGTCCAGAAGTCAATCAAACAAACAACTAAGAACATTACATTACATTACATTACATTACATTACATTACATTACATTACATTACATTACATTACATTACATGGCTGACTACACATAATGTCATGACCATATCAAAACAAAGTATTCACATTAAATGCTTCCAGAGATGACCACAATATAATAGTTAACTTCACACAAGAGACTACAATCATGCTTCAGGACATAGTGTCATCACATAGTTATTCTAAGTTACCCTGGTGAATCTTCCTAGACTACCGGCCCTCATCTAGAGTTACCTTGGCAGTCTCTACCGATTCCCAGCCCCTAGACTTACTCATGTGGAGTAGAATTACCTTTCAGGAAGACAAGGTAGATGACAAGCCATTCCAGGCTTTCTCAACCTACCCTTAATCTAAACGAGCATTAAGGTACTAGGTGAGGCATTTTGTTTATTTTATTTATTTAATGAATCCCAAGTTTATTTATTAAAGTTTTCACTGAATTACAAAAACCCACGATAGGTTACCCTGGCAACCACTTAGGGTTCCGACCCCTATCGTAAGCCACTCTTCCTATATACATGATGCAACATCAAAAAAATACTAAGGACTGCCATCATGCATAAGAAACAAAACCATAGTAGTACATATCTCATCGGTGGCTCAATCATAGAATAGTTTAAACATCTTAAAGGTAACAAATAACTCTTGCATGGCAGAGTCCCGAAATAGATCATGGTATATAAAACAACAATAAGCAAGTATTAAAAGCTCATTTTTCTTTAAAATCAATACTCTAACCTCTGGAAGAAAAGGTACACATGACTCAAAATTAGATACAAAAGAAAAACCATTAAGCACGAAAAGAAAACACTCGAATGATCACATCACCCACATAGGTACACTAAGTAACGAACAAGGCCAACTTTGTAAATATCGATACCAAACAAATACCATGTCTCACATAAAATAAACAAACCATTCCAAGAATTCCCTAGCCTCCGGAACTAAGAATTACCATATCACATTCAAATAAACTTTTACTTTGATACTTTCAAACAATCAATCACACTAAAGATTCCTTTCACATGAATCAATAATTGAAAATTTAATTTCGTTAATTAAAAATATAAATTCCATATTTATTTAAAAACAAAATCCTAAATATTATCTTTTCATTTAAAAAAACAATACGACTACCCATCACATACAACTAAAGATAATTCATTGCCATATTTAAATGTCTTAAAATAAAACTACGATTATTCTTCATTAAGAATAATATATATCCTTTACTTTTATTAACCAAAAATTTAAAAGCCAATCAATTTAATAAATATATAAATAAAAATAATCTTATAACTAGAAAATAACCAATTATAGTATTATTCAACTCTTTTAAAAGAATTAAATTACAATACTTAAACTAAAGTATCTCATCACAACCCTATAATGCTTTTAACTACAATTATCATAGATAATAGTAGATGCGCCATACTAACGGAAATAGTTAAGAGAAGTTACTTGAACAAGAAACAAGCAGTTAACACTACACAATCCTCGTACTCAAAATCATGATCTCTAACTAAAAGGGAAAACACTATTTACTCAAAGAAGAATTCAATCACATTTGGAGGAAACTTGTTTATAAGGAAATCCCTTTTGATATGGGGACTCTAAGTACATCGACCATGCAGATCAGGTAGTTATAACCCCCAAACAACATGTAGCTAAGTAAAATTTAAAGAGGCAAAGAGTAATACGCACCAAGAGAGACAATATCATGCAAACTAAAGACAAAGTTAAAAAGGAAGAATTCTGGCCTCTCCAAAATAACCTATTGATCTGTAAAGAAGAAGGCTGAATTATACACTGCTCCAATTATCACAATCTCATAAACTTCCTATTAAATTCAGATGATGCGGCAGAGATGCGTTGACAACGGAATCAGAGAGATTATTTAAACCTTTAAAATTTACTTTATGTTCAAGTTCTTCCGCAATAACAGATTGCAAATGAATTAGGAAGCTTATTTAAACATCTACACCTTTCTATGTTCTAGTGTTGCAACTTTAATAGGTGCGAATAGAATCAGGGTGGATATTTAAATCTATACACCATACTATAGTCAAGTGTTGTCGCTGTGACAAATTGCTAATGTATTATTGTTCAAATTCAAATGTCTACACTCTTCTATGTACTGGTGTTGTAGCTATGACAGATTGCTATTGTAATCAAGGAGTTTATTTACACCTCTACAACATTCTACCTTCTATTATTGTAGATGTGACAAGCTGCGAATGAAATCAAGGAGGTTATATTTATTAAAACAGAAATATCTGACTAATACATGTGCCCCCAGGTAAATAACAACATGCAAATAGCGTGCAACAATAAAAATATGATATATTTTCTATTAGAAAAACGTGCCATGAATAGGGGAAAATACACCTAGTGATAACTAATTGGTGAGTAAAGACAAGTCATACATAAATAGACAGTAAATATGCCATATTAAGGAAAATACGCGCCACAAGATATAACACATTCAAATTTGTACAGGAGTTTACACTACGACGACTCGTTTGGAGTCTTTATTAACTTGGCTTAACTATTTGAGAGAATACATGTGGCATTTAAGTTTATGGAGACCAATATTGCATTCAACGCCTCTATACCAAAATAGTGCAAAATACAGTTTCAAATATCAAGGAGGCTTATCTGTTGAATACTGATGTTTAAGACTGGATCATTTGAGTTGAAGAGTACAAAGTAGCAAACAATATCCATTATAATTTTCTAGTGAAAGGCTCACTGACCTATGCTGCAGGCTGGTAAGCAATGCTATGGGTAAGAGGAAGAAATAAAAGCATGATATAATTTTAGAGGCTTTTATAGGCATTCAAACAAAAGCAATCAATAGGTGTAAGGCCGCATTCCATAGCTCTTTCCAGCTTCATGCGTGTCTATTCCATAAAGGACGCTAGTGAACAAGGTATGGTTATTCATCAAAGTATAAAAGGTGGACGCCATTTGCCAGATGTTGTAAATGTAACTGCCTGGCAGACTTAAATGTGCAAGTTATGAACATATAGAGGATGAACGTGGACTGTTGATAGAAGGAAACAAAGAAGGTGGTTCCAAGAAAGATGGTAGACAACAAGATATGCACAAAATGAATTTATTGATGAGCGACACTAATAGTATTTCCTTTGGATACAAAAACAGTAAAATATGAGGATTCTCAGTTGGTATAATAATTCCAACATGGTGGCTACGAAACAATTAGGAAATGGTGACAAAAGAAACAATTAGGAACTTCTCAAGATCCAACATATTATTTACTAAACCTTCTACAACCGAATTAGAAACAAATTTTAGATCTAGAATAATACTATTACAGAATACGTTCTTTTTAATTTCTAAAATTAAAACACTCTTCTAATTTGTTCCTTTATTGTTTGTGCAGGTTCAATAGGATAATTCTTTTCAGAACAACAAAATTCAACCTCACGTTCTCGAAATTTACACAAGAATTTAAAATTCAAGAAGAAAACCTGTTTAAGCTAATAAGCTGAGCTAAAGCAAAGTCTGATGCTCCTGTCAATTCTGCCCAAAATCACCAGATCCTTGACAAAGAAATCTTTACAATCCTATTCAATATTATGCTTGCAAACAAAATCTGAGATAAAAACTTTTTCCAGAACCACTGCCGTGCAAAAATTTCCTAAAAATTGCTGCCGTGAAAATTCTTCCAAACATTGCCATGAAATGAAAATTGCAACCCCCAAAAGCTTTTAATGCATATAATTACCTCAAGTTACAAAACTTAACTGATTGTAGTCATGCATTCGAAAATTGCTCAATTAGTTATAATCATTAAATATCTAAGATATTATCCCTCAACTCATGTTTTCAGATATTTTAAACTTGTTGAAAACAACTCTTTTAAAAAAAATTAACTTTTCACAAGAACCCAGTTTGCACAATTAATTCAACAATTATAAATAAATATCTACCTTTCCGCAAGATTAACATTCACCTTTAAATAATTACTTGTTTAATTTATTTTTAATAAATCAAACCTTACTTATAAATATTTAATCTAATATTTAAACAAATTTACATTTAATCAAATATATTAACAAATTAGCCATTTAACTAAATTAAACAGTAATTAATTTCCAAATAAAATAACACAAACAAAATCGGCGCGACAAGACAAAACAATACACGACAACAGGTGACAATTGGATACTCGATCAATGAAGAACAATGGCTAAACAAGGACCTGACACTATCTCCGAATCAACATGATTTTATTGGATTAGGGTACGCTTAGACCTGACAAGCAGGTGGAGCCGATACCCGGTACCTGTATCTGCATAAAACATCACTTGTTAAACATATTATCATATATCAGAAAACACACCGTGAAGAAGAATCGCAGCGCAACAGGGTACTCACAAGTGAGTAGTGCTACATTGTCTTCTTCACCAAGACTGACAAGCATCATTATATCATAAACATAAATCACATCATGATAACCACATTAAAACTTAAAAACATCTTATCCATAACACACATGCGTCTATCATAATGTCTTTATACAAACTTAACCAAATAATCTCGATATCCAATGAATCATCCATAGAGTTTAACAACTAAAATAACATCAGTGTTGTAACTAGAAGCAATACAATATAGTATCCAAAACAAAAAACAACTAGCAAAAGAACACAAGCAAACTAATACACATAGTAGCAACTAGAGGGGTACTACAGATGGTAGCAAGCAAAGAATTAACAAACATACATAGCGAAGGAGAATCTCAAGAGCCAAGGAAATCGAATATCATAGGTGTACATAGAAGTCAGTTTCTAACCTGATATAAAGGCAGTGACAGATAAAGAGACGTGCACAACATTTTGCTGTGAAGGTAAATTGCAGAGCTTACCTTCCAAACATCGATGATTCACCCCGAAATGATCAATGTTTCTATCTTCCCTGCTTGAGGATGGAGAGGACGCACTATAGACTGTAGTTTGACAACCCCGAACTCGTCCTTCAGACTCAAATCCTATCAGAAGATAATTCCATCTAAAACAAAAATCCCCAAAAACCCAAAAAGAATAGAGCCAAAATTCTCTTTTTCGAAAAAACCCAATCCACCCCCCTTAAATCTCATCTAAGAGGAAATATGTAGAAGGTTTCAAAAACAAAAATTAGTTAGTATAATAAGTTTCCCATTTCAATTGATTTTTGAACTGTGCATGATCAAGGAGGAAGATTTTTCTATCTTTTTTTCCGCTTTTACACTTCAGTTAGCAAAAAAAAATATTATCACAATGATTTATTTAAAATCACCTTTTTCCCATTTAATTAATTAAGGTCTCATGATAATCAAATTTTCAATTATTATTATTAAATACAATTCTAGATGATACTTTTAACAATTCAAATTAATTATTAATATCCATTTACTTTCTTTTTCATTGAATTGATTTATGTAATTATTATTATTCTAAAATTCTTAATTTGTTAAATTACTTTGCAAGCAACTTTTAATTTAATTACTTGATCAATCAAGACCTTATAAAAATATTAAGTTTTCTTCATAAATCCAATCATACATCAATAATAAAATAACCAAATCAACAATGGTATAACACAGTAACCACTTACCCAAACGCCTAGAAGGATTGACACGGAGGGGCACTACATTATGTTTCCAATTTTCTTGGCCTTTAGGTGTATACACACATGCCTGACCCTAGTAAAGCATATAGGTGTGGAAGTAGATAAGTGTTGATCTTTTCCAGCACATAAAAACATCTCTTTGCAGCCTTTGTTTTCCTTACTCCTTTTATCCATTTGGTGTGATCAAGTAAATTTTCCTCAATTGAACTTGTCTTTGTAGGCTGTAAAGAAACAACCAACTTTGACTTCATTTGCAATTCATTCCATCAATACTGGAGATATCGTTCCCTCTTCAGTCCTTCAACTCCTGTCCTTTAAAAAATTTGGCGGTGATGAAGGGTAGTTGAACGATACAAGGTTGTCTTGTCTGATGGACACCATATGCAAATAAGAACTCTGCCTTCCAAATGCAATGAAGTTTGTTGCTTTTAGGTGCCTTGAAAATAGGGTCCCTCATATGTTTGATAGACTATTCCTATAGAAATGTCCAGGACTCAAGGTGGGTTGCGTTGTTTCTTTTGTATTTTTTAAAATTCTCTTTCTCCTTCATATGTGCCTAATATAATGTGCCCAATATATTTTTTTCTTTGTTTTCCAGGGACTTAATCATATTCACCTTAGTTTTCATTATGTTAGATTTTCAAATCATTGGGAGCCCTAGGTATCTCTTCAAGCACCAAGAAGAGCAAATGTTGGGACCAAAGTAACCTTCTCCTTCTAAATGAACACCTAAATTTGGTGTACAGTTGTCCCCTCAAAAACAAAACAGTCCTCCAAATGTCAACCCTATTAAATCTTTGAACATTTATCAAAATGTTTGGACAATCAAAGGGCGTGTAACACATATTAGAGAGATGTACCATTCCCATAAACAAAAAGGTGAAGGCCAACTTTTTAGTTTTGACATTATAGATATGGAGGGGATAGAAATCCGCGTTACTTGTTTTGATGATATTGCTGAATTGCATTATGTTAGATTTGAGATAGGTGCAACTTATTTAATATCAAGAGGTTCGGTGAAGGAAGCAAATAAAAAATTCAATAGATTAAATAATAATCTAGAAATTGTCTTGGACGAAAATTCAACACTAAAACGGTGTGAAGATGACATCTCTGTGCCCAGAAAAACCTCAGCCTTTATGCGAGTTAGTGAGATAATCAATTATAGTGATAATAGTTTGGTTGATATTATTGGTATTGTAGTCCATGTTGGCTACACATCAACTGTTCATAGGAAAAATGGATCTGAAACAATCTGGTGAACTATTAAACTATATGAAATCTCTGCTTGTTTCATTGATGTTAATTTGTGGGGCCCAAGTTGGCAAGAAAAAGGTGATGCCTTGGAGTGGATGTATCTTTCAGGTGATATATTCATAGTTGTTGTGTGGGGTAGTCGTGTAGGCTACCTTAATGGAAAATTTATCAACACATCAACAACAATAGCCCTCGACATTAACCCTTCTATTCCTGAGGCAAATACTCTTAGATCCACGGGCCCAATCAAAGTACAACATAGGGTTTCATATTCTTCTAGACCTCGTAGGCTTCATCCTTCAAATGATAGAGTTAATATTGCATTCATCTTGAACAACTGCCTTGGCTTGCCATAAATTATTGAAGCCATTTTGAAAGCAACCATTGAGATTGCAAAAACTGAGTCTTTTTGTTATCCTGCTTGCCCCTTGCTAGTTAATGGGAAAGAATGCAAAAGAAAATGCACACACCCGCGTGCTAATGTCTGGTTCTATGATCACTTCCAGATGTAAATTGAGGAATGCAACTATCGCTACCTCCTGCAATTAAAGCTACAAGACCATTCAACCAGCCTTTGGTGTGTTACTTTGGATGAAGCTGCAATTTTTTTTCCAACTTTGCTATCAACATGTTGCACATACTGCATTATAAAATGCTTTGTTATTAACATCTAAATTGAAGACCGTTGAAAACTATAGTTGAATTCTATTGGGTTGTTTTTGAGTATTTTTGGGTCTGATCAACATAACGCTAAAGATGTGCAGTTATGACAACTGATTGTTTGAAATTTAGTTCTATGCACTATTTTGACTATATGCATATGTATATGTATGTATATGTATATGTATACATATATATATGTATATATATGTATACAATTGTATATTTAGAATACTACATGTGTTTGGATGTCATATACACAAACATCAAACTGGTCAAATGTTTAAAAGGTGCTTCTATAGATTAACATTGCTGTGTGCATATTTGCATGCTGAATTATGGGCATTTCATACTTTTCTTGCTCAGGGGCTTGAATAGATCCCACAAGGCTTCATGATGCCAATATGGTAGGGAGGAGAACAATTGTGGGTTTTGTGTTTTTTCCTTTTACATCAAACATTTCTTGCTAGATAGATAAATATGTGCACAAATCCTTCCATACACTTGGCTTCTAGAAACATACTCTACTCTACTCATTGGATTTCTCCATGTGTGTATAGCTATCCTTTCAGCTTATCAGATTGATTATTTATACAGAGTTGTTTACCAGGATACCAAATTCCCGTAAAATTATTACAACATTTGCATTATGTTATTCTAAATGTATTTGTATAAAATATACCATTGGAATCTAAGGAATGATATATTAAAATTATCAATTTTTTGCAATTTTAACACTGTATGATATATACAATACTCCATGAAATTCCCCATCAGTCTTTTCTAATTTTCTTGCTTGAGGATTCTACTTAAGCCCATGAGTCTTCATGATTTTCAAATAGGGTTCACATTGCATACAATTATCTTTCAAGTGATTTTGTAATGTAGTATTCTAAACATACAGTTGCAGCTGTTACAAATTGATATATATGCACATAAAAAAAACATTAAGTGTCAAAGATGCACAAAGATACCAACCAACAATAAGTAGAAGCTCAAAGCTCTATAAGTCAGTAACATGTTTTGAATATTCCAGTATATTAAACTATATATGCACATACTCTAGAAACATTTTCAAAAAAATTGTGTTGCATTTGGCTAATAAGTTTAAAATTTTGCAAGTATGTTCTATTTTCCATTTTCTGTGCCTATATACCCTAAGTTTTGTCATTTGTCCTTCATGATTTGCTTGCACATATTCTTATGTGTTCTTTCCAACTTCTCAATTGGTTTTATTTGATTCAAATAGTTGGAAAATGTTGATCTATAGAATTCTCTTTTGATCATTTCATTGTTTCACTCTTCTTGTATATTGCATTAAAAAATATACAGTCTTGCCTACTTGTACTTTTGTCTAATATATGATAAGACTCCATGAAATTTACAACAGGTTTCTCAAGCATCCTGGTGTTGTTGTATGATGGGACAAGAGGGAGTAAATGCAATATTCAATGTTGTGGTTTGAGGATGTATATTGCTTTGGTTGCATTGTGAAACAAGCCATTGTGGTGTTGCTTTGATAGCAGACTATTAAAAAATCCTACCATGCACCTCCGTTAGATAGCAGATTGGAGGGTTTTACAAGTGTTGTTCTCTGCAACCTACAACTTTTGGCCTCCTATTGTTGCTATAAGCTATTTTGCAATGTCTTTTTGCTGTTCCATACACATCTAACCAACGACATATATTTTGATAGATTCAAATAAAATGTTGCTTTGCAGTAATATCATGTTGGGATCAATGCAAGCATAGATGGACAAGGAGACACAAAGCCTATCTATGGGACAATTGGTACATAAAAGATGACCATACCTATAAGCATAAACAAGGTTTTTTTTTTAAAATTATATTTTACTAAGTTATGCATTCAACCCTTTTCTTCCTACATGGCTAGATAGGCTCCACTACATATCAAAATTAGGTATATTTATAAATTTATTTGTGTGCATTTTATGCTTTGAAGCAAAACCTTTGATATTTGTTTGATTTCTTCCTTTTAATGATATCTGGGTATTTCATCCACGGAATTGGTTTTGTTTTGAAACAAGATCTCCCATATATTATTCTTTTCCTATATTTATCAACATTACAAACAAGTTCAATCCTTCCCAATTCTTAATCAACATTCTCTTTTTTTTTTAAATTATTGTAGTAGAAAAAGCACTACAAAAAGGAAATCATGTAAGCATGGTTTTTGTGATTTTTCCTTTCACTGTCATATATTTGTTGCTATATATAAACATGCATGCAAGAATTATTACATGCAGTAGACTACAATTAACATAGTCTATTGTACACATTACATTTTTCCATGTCTCTACAATTATCTTTTCAGTTTATAGAAAAAATTATCTATAGGAGGCTCTTTATCAAAATACCCATCCTTTTAAAGTTACACCAAAAAAAATACTACAATATAAGAAATCATCTATGAAAACACCGAAATTTCCCCTACTTCACCATTGTGTGATATATGATATGACTCCATTAAATTTCTGATGGGTCTTCCATACTTTTCTTGCTTAGGGGTTTGGCTAGAGCCCATGAGGCTTCATGATGCCAATATGGCAGGGAGGAGAATGAGCACGGGTTTTGTGGTTTTCCCTTGCACCATCATATATTTACTATTACAAATACATAACATACTGTATTTTGTCGATTGCATTTCTCCATACTTATACAACTATCTTTTCAGCTTGCCAAATCAACTATTTTTAACCCGCTTCTTTATGATGATACCTATTTTCTTTAGGTTATAACAACAATTATATGATGCAATCCTAAATGTTTTTATGTAAAGAAAACCTTTCCCATTTCTTTAAACTTATACATAGATAGAAAAATTTGAAACATATTGATACAAGATTCAAGCTACATCCTTTGGTAGTAAATATTGAAGAAAAATAAAGAAATTGTATAAGAGGTATTAGAATAACACTTATTTGCTACTAAATATTATAGACAAAAAGAACATTAAATAGAACTTTAAAATATGGAGTATAGAAGAGGCAATCTGCGATAATGAACAGTTTGTTATGGGGAACTGAAAAAAAAATATCATGAATAGTTTGTTATCGTGAACTTCAAAGAGATGAGAAAAAAAGAATATCATGAAACATATTGATACAAGAAATATAACATGTTCCATCCAAACAAAATAACCACAACAAATAACAATTTGTTATAAGGAGCTTCAAAGAGACGAGGAAAAAAGAATATCATGAAACATATTGGTACAAGGCAAGCAGTCTATGTAATAGTTGTAAGAGGTATTAGAATAACATTTAAGAATGGAATGTAAATGAAAAATGTATGGAAACCTTTGGCCTACTCTTGATTTTTTTGGTTGGTGTATTTTTTTCTATCATCTGTCGTTTGCTTGTGATTCTTAAGTGTTTTTCTAACAACTCTTTTACAATTATCACATATAAATGATAGATGAATGGAAACCTTTGGCCTGATTTCATTTTTTTTGGTCTGTGTATTTTTTTCTACCTCTCTTAAAGTTCTATTTAATGTGGGTTTTCGATCATCTATCATTTACCTATGATTCTGAAGTGTTTTTCTAATAGCCCTTTTACAATCCCTCAAATGACAAATGATCAAAAACCCATTTTAAATAGAACTTTTAAAACATATGGAGAATAGAAGGTGTAAACTACAACTATGAACAATTTCCTTATACAAAGCTTCTATTGTACAAAATTTGTATAGCACCAAACATGCACAGAGATAACAAGGAACAATAACTAGAGGCCGAAAAACATACACAGACCAAAAAAAATTGAAAGCAGTCCAAAGGTATAGGTCAATGTTATGTTTGTAGTTTATACCAATCTACAACATTTCAGAATTTTGAAAGTTAAAAATAATTCTTCTCACAAGGACAATAGAATAAGAAACTCCTAAAGTGTCATGCCAAGCAAAAAAATACACGAGGGAACAATCCTTAATTAAATGCACAAAAACATTTACCTAGGTTAAGGTATGAAGAATACAAGAGCTAAACTACGACAATGAACAACTTATTATGGGAAACTTCAAACAAATCAGAAAAAGAGAATATCATGAAACATATTGATACAAGACAAGCAATCTATATAATAGATGGCATTTACCTATAGGCTATTTGTTTGAATTTTTTTCCAGGATTTTTTTCAGCCCAACTATGAATAAAATTTCTTGGCACTGGAAATTAATAATTGCCGACAGCTGGCAGCGAATCTCCTGGGGTTGTTTAGATTGTGACATGGAGTTTGCTAATTACATGGGTTGGTGGTGGTGGAACTAGTTTCCTTGATACGTGGAAGAAGAGTGGAAAGTGTTTTCTCACGTGAGGGTTAATGCACCTTAGCATTTTTGTATGGTGGCATGGGAGGAAGTAAATGTAATATTCAATGTTGCAGTGTGGAAAAGTATACTCTGAAATGTGCGAGAAAATATATTGATGGAGAAATTACAGTTAAATGTTCTTTCTTTCGTCAAAAAATATCATTAGGGTTAGTAATTTTCCCTGCCCTACATTTATTGTTTCCGGTTATCTCTATGCATCTTTGGTGTTATACCCATTAACATAGGAGCACTTGCAGATTAACATAGGAGTAATTGAATATATATATATATATATATATATATATATATATATATATGCAAACGGTTAGTATGAAAGCATAAAGATATTCAACATAAAATTAGTTTAGTGGTTGTTAAGTGTTATTGTAATAACTCTTTTACAATTTCTCTATTTTTCTATAATATTTAGTGCCAAGTAATGTAGCTCAAATTTTCAATCAAGTGTGTGGCGTTATATCCATTTTGCATAGATTATTGCTACCCATTGGCTTTATGAGCTCTATTTAATGTGGGTTTACTACCAAAGAGTGTAGCTCGAGTTTTGAATTGGCAGGCCAACTCTTACATAGACTGCTTGTCTTGTATCAATATGTTTAATGTGGTTTTTCGATCTCCTATCATTTACCTATGATTCTTTAGTGTTTTTGTAATAGTTTCTTACATTGTCTCTATTTTGTCTATAATATTAGTGCCAAATAATGTAGCTTGAATTTTGAATTAACAAGTTGATTATTGCATATATTTCTAGTGTTGTATCAATATGGTTTATGATATTATTTTTTCTAGATCCACAAAGTAAGCTGTTCATTATGTAACAATTGGTAGCCTGTGTAACAATTGGCTTGTCAATTCGATGAGTATTTTTACTATATGCTTCCTTAGATTGCAATTCTATCTTTAATATAAATACATTTTGGACCGCATAGTATAAATGTTGTTATAACTTTACAAAAAAATTCCATCTTGATAAAAAACTGTATGTAATTGATAAAAAACTGTATTTAAATAATCTTTTAGACAAGCTGAAAAGATAACTGTGCAGATATGCAAAAATGCAATGGGTAGAGTAGAATATATTTTTTGAAGTCAAATGTATGATTTCTTTACCACAAAAAGATAACCATTTAAGATTTCCTCTTTTACAGTCATATTAGATTTTAGTTTATGTGATTGTGAAAGGCAACCACACACTATTGCCATGTGCTTATGAGAGGATAAACAATTTGTTGATTGCATCACATTGTTTATACCTAGAAGCACATGACAATAGTGTATGTTACTCCATTCAACTAAACCATTTACAATGTCATGGTTGGGCTTGATTTTATTTTATACATGATTACATTTTTTCCTTTTTGGTTGTTGGTTGTTATATGTGCCCATGTTTCACAAACACATTTCTGGATATACATCGTATCCTTTCAATGCAAATATAAGCACGTGCAAAGAAAAATATATACCGATATATATGTTTGTGAAGTTAGATGCACCTTGTTAGTTATTATACAATCTTCTATATATTCCATCTATCCATGTTCTTCCATCCATCTTCAAATCCCATGATGCAAATAATTTATCAGGAAACCTATTTTCGTCAAGTTGTCATAGCAAAAAAAGACTACAATATTAGATATCTTGTTTGAGAAAATCCATTTTTCCTCAACTTTGTTATTGTGTGATATATGATAAGAATCTATGAAATATTCCATGGAGCTTACCTGCCTTTCTTGCTCAGGGGTTTGGCTAGAGCCCATGAGGCTTCATGATGCCAATATGGTAGGGAGGAGAATGAGCGTGGGTTTAGCACTTTTTCCTTCCACCGTTGTATATTTGTTGCTTCTTATATACATGGACACAAATTCTCACATGTACTTCTCTACCAAAAACATTATTCTATCCATTGCATTTGTCATTGTTTCCACAACTCTCTTTTCAACTTGTCCAATAGATTACTTATACACAATTCTTTACTAGGATGCCATGTATTCAAAATGTTCTATTTTATCTCTTTCTATTTACAACAAATAATGCTAACCTCTTTTATTGTATATCTATATTATTTCAGTACAAATTTTTTCCATTATCGATAAATAGATTCGGTGATCTAGTTGTAAATATTATTAATTTTTTTAGTTTCACATTGTCTATATTGATTTTTCACATATACTTGCTCACTTTTTATACTTCCTTTTTTATTTCAATGGGTAGAGTAGAATATCTTTGTTGAAGTCAAATGTATGATTGTTTTCCCACAAAAAAAATGCCATTTAAGATTTCCCCTTTTACATTCATTGGAGATTGTGGTTTATGTGATTGTGGAAGGCAACCGCACACTGTTGTCATGTGCTTCTAAGAGGACAAACAATTTGTTGATTGCATCACATTGTTTATCCCTAGAAGCACATAACAATGGTGTATGTTGCTCCATTCAACTAAACCAGTTACAATGTCATGGTTGGCCTGTTACAGTCTTCAATATATTTCATATGTCTATGTTTCTCCAACCATCTTAAAATTCCATGATGTCAATTCTTTATCAGGATACCTATTTTCATCAAGTTGTTAGAACAAAAAAAAGACTACAATATTAGAGATCTTGTTTGAGAACACCCGTTTTTCCCCAACTTTGTTATTGTGTGATATATGATAAGATTCCATCAGATTTTCCATGGACCTTGCCTACCTTTCTTACTTAGGGGTTTGGCTAGAGCTCATGAGGCTTCATGATGCCAATATGGTAGGGAGGAGAACGAGCGTGGGTTTAGTGCTTTTTCCTTCCATTGCCATATATTTGTTGCTGATTATATACATGGACACCCAAATTGTCACATCCACTTATCTACCAAAAAAATACTCTATTTTATCCATTGTACTTGTCATTGTTTCCACAACTCCCTTTTCAACTTCTCCAATAGATTACTTATACACAATTATTTACCAGGATGCAATGTATTCAAAATGTTTGATTTTATCTCTTTCTATTTACAACATATAATGCTAACCTCTTTTATTGTATATCTATATTATTTCCTTTATAACGCTGCACATATACAATAGACATTCAAGATTGCGAGGATGAAGAAACAAAGGAGCTATTTTGGCCTACAAAGAATGTAGGGAAGTGCTATAAAATTCATGGAATTTGTGATGGCTTTAAAGTTCATGGCATTTTCCAAGAAATTACAAGTCATGCTATTTGCCATGGATTTTATAGTACTTCTAACTACATGCACTAGAGGTCAAGCGTGTTTTGATGTGTGTGCCTCAGATTTTTCATGATGATTATGTGCATTACATGTTGCATATACGTCTACTTCAGCACAAACGCTCCAAAAAATATGTTCATCACTCCCAACTATATAATGTTCACATATCAATAAATAGATTCGGCAAACCAATTGTAAGTATTATTAATTATTTTTAGTGTCACATTGTCTATATTGATGTTGCACATATGCTTACTCACTTTTTATGATTCCTTTTTTATTTCAATGGGTAGAGTAGAATATCTTTTTTGAAGTCAAATGTAAAATATAAAATATGTAAAATATGTGTATTGTCTCATCACATTCTTCTTTTTGTGAGGTCTGTTTATTTGTTTTGGATCAAAGATGGTGTGAGTGAGTCTTTGATTGGACTATGAATCTCTCTAAGTGATATTTTCCCCTATACAATCCTTTTTGTGCTCATCAAATGGTATACAATTTATCAATATAATATTAAATTCACTTTCTTGCTCAATAAATGCATTTACATATTTGTTTTTATTTGGACAACAATTCAAGTTGTTATTCTATTTGGTCATCCATTTATTATTTTGTTTTATCTAAGTCCTTTTTATTTTGTTCATACACCAATTAATTAAGGAACATGTTTTTACTAGAAGCAATTCATAAAAAAATAATATTTTTATTTTTAATTTCCTTGTAATTGACTACTTTTGAATCCTTTCTACTTGTCACCATTTTATTTTACTACTCCTAACCCATAAATCACATACATAATAATGCTTTTATTTCCAAAATTATGGACTAAATACTACTTATAAAAATATTGAATATTAAAGATCTTTCTTTTTTGAAAAAGTCATTAGTGATGACCATCATAACTAATATTCAAATAAAAAATAATCACAATAAATAACATCAATGTAATAAATTATCTAGTACCACATAAGCATTTCAACAAATATGTCATACCTAAAGTTATGAAGTAACTTTTTTAAAGAATAATTTTTTATTCAATATTAGTAATTAAAGACATGAGTAATAACTCTTTAAAAAAGGAGAATCCTTTAATGTTCCATACTTTTCATAAATATTATTTAATCCACAACTTTAAGTTTGCCATGTATTTGTATCCATATGTAGCTTAACATAATTAAATAATAATCAATCAATTGATTGATTAACCTAGACAAAAAGGTCAAATATAGATGTGCATCTAGGTCTAATAAATATAAAACTAAAATAGAGATAAAATTATATCATACCTCAAAATTTTTGAGAGAAATTATTCTTATTAAAAAAATTAATTATTTAAAAATTTAAATTTTATTTAATTTTTCAATTGTAATTTTTTAAAAATAAATTCATTAAAAAATTGTTCTCGTTGAGAATTAATTTACTATGGATTCCTAAGATTATTAATTAAAATCAATTTTAAATAACTATTGTAATTAAAATTAATAAATATTGCATATTAATAAGAAAAAAGTTATTGATGATTAATTACTTAAAATTAAAATTAATGGATACATTTCAAATAATAAGATTCGTTCAATATGACCTATGGTTTTATTTAACATTTTCATAATCAATTTCCAACTAATAAATTTTGATGTGGAAACACAAAAATCAATTTTTCATTTTATGCAAATGGTTCTTAATCTCGCACATGCATTGTGTGTGAGATAAGAACGAAGAAGTGGACTATAACACGAGGTTTAAAATGCTTTACAATGCTCCAATTAAATGAAGACATTTAAAATAATCTCTTCACCAAAATTAAGTGATTTATAATATGTTCAAGTTAGGTGATTTAAATTGTTATCTTTTAATGCATGCACATAGGTTCACTTTAACTTTAATACACATGTATCGATATACTTGATCTATCCATCGGATTTTCCATAATAATACATAAATTGATTTTCCAACATCTCTCTTCATTATAATCTACTCCACCTTTTTTATCCTAGGTAAACTCCAAAACCATAAGATTCACCTCCTACTATAAACTAACCTCACGTTATTTCGTATTGGCTTATTAACACACTTTCCCTTTCTCGACTCAATCAAACAATTACAAATATTATTGATTATTTATATTTCACATTTCATTCTGAAAAGAAGTTTGTTTCTTACTTCCCATTGAATAGCCATTTAGGGTAGACCCCTATCGGCTGATTGTTGCATGCATGTGCATGCAATTGCTAGTTCATAATTTTTGCAATTCAAGGGTCATTTGGATGGATGATTTTTTAGGCTGGTAACTCAATTTTATAAGTTTTTAGGGACTTGATAGAGATAATTTTTTTTAGCTAGTCATGATTGATAGCGATTTCCAGTATAGGTGCCAAAATAAACAAGAATGGATATTTAATGATCAATGACTTCATCAACCATCAAATCTCAATTCCTAAGGCTATAGAGGTGGAATTTAATGCATTTTGAAGTGGATCTAGGATGAGAGAGGTTCCATACCTCATTTATTTTCTATAGGCACCCCTTTATCAATGCTCCATACTTATATTACAAATTTTATGGGAAATCTTCATCTCTCCAACACTCAAACTTAGAAGTCATCAATGAAAATGTATTATGGAGACTTAGAGATGTCTTATGTTGCCTATTTGGTTACCTAGACCATATTAAAATGGAAACTTTTTTGCACTTCATTGGTCTTGGATAGCGGCTAGGTTTTGGATCTAAGCTTCCACACTTTGGCATGAATTTCTCTATTGGTTCCCTCTAGAATAAATCCTCTACGGGTTCATTTTGTAAAGGGCTATTCTTTTTGTCTCTACAAAGACTTGATACTTCATGTTTATTTTTAATTATAACATGCTTGTGCCTTTGGATGAATACAAATATATATTTACCTCTATTCACCTTTTACACTTTGTGTATTTGCTTTACCTCTATGTGCACATGATTGAGTGTTTTTCCATTTCTAGTTCCTATATGTTGTGTTAAACTTGTTTACATAGCTAACTATGGATATTTTATTCCCTCTCAAAAATGTTGTAAACTCTAACCTCCATCCATGTTTTATGAAATGATATGACAAAACACTATGTAACCCTTTTTTGTTATTTTATTGATTCATTGTGCAAAATAAGTAGGAAGAAACACAATCTAAGTTAGGTACATCAACGCCTCTTTGTTTTATGCATTCCTTCTTTCATTTTCCATAGTGATCAATAGAAATAGTATTAGTTGTAGGTTTATTCATATTCTAGGTTGGACCAACATGTTTGCACCTAGATTAGAAAAGCAATCCAACCTTCTTTGAAGATCTAACCTCAATTGCAAGGTTCCACACCTTGAGGTTAGTTCCATTATGTCATTAGAATTTTGAAGGGTACAATTTCATGTGGCAACAATTATCATAAATGATCATTTATTAATTTATTATCACTACTTGGGTATGTGCAGGATCATGATGGGCCAAAAAGTGGCGATATGATGGGTATGCGTAGGGTATGTGGCTGATGACTTTTTTTACCCAAAATTGATGAAACGAAAAGGGTTTTTAAAGGAGATTCTTAGCTTTCCACCAATATAAATTATGCTTTACTTTGAATTTAATAAATAATTATTATTCATTTTCTATTTGAATTACAACTAAAGTCCTAATTGATAGGCTAATTGAAAAACATCTATAGCTTTCAAACTGTATCACATTTTTTGAATCTAAACATGTGTCACATTATATGCTTCACATACTATAAGATTAAAAAGAGAGTTGAATTTCATGAATTTTTGACCAATTTAAGGTGGTCAGACATACAAGTTTTTCTATTTTTAAAAGTTGTAATAAAAATATCATAATTAATTATTTACTTGAAAAAATTACAAAAAATATGCATCACATTGGGACATGAGTCATCTACTTTATTCTAAAATATTATAAAAAATAATTATTATTTTATTTATGGTTAGGGTGGTTAGACAAACACCTACTTATTTTTTTCCTTGAAATTTAAGTACTACTGCATTGAAATTTCAAATTTTCACCAAATAGATTTTAAAAAAATAAAATAAACCTAGTATTTAAGAAACTACATTCAATTTGCTACAGATTCTATTCTTACATATTTTTGAAATAATATAGATAATTTATTCAAATTTTTATGTCAAGTTGCCTAACTTTGATTTTTCTGAATTTTTTGCCACTTAAGGGCCTATTTTTTCCATGGTGATCCTGCACATACCCATTTATCATTTTCCATATTTTATCCATTTAATGAAATGATATTTTATTATTTTACTAAATGAGATTTAACTATCCATTTTCAATAATAAAATTTATATTTTCACCTCATTAGTTATCTCCATTTGTAAACTACAAACTTTTTCTTTCTTAACAATTGACTTCATCTTTAAATGGAAACTTGATCCTCTCATTTTTCTATTTATTAAATTAAATATTTCATTATTATCCTCCTAGGAGTTTGAAATAGAAAATTTCCAATTTTTGTTGAGCTGACTCCACAAGCTATCTAATTAACTCTCATTATTATCCTCCTAGGAGTTTGAAATGAAAAATTTCTAGCTTATGTCAATCATATCCTCATCCATCTATTTTATTTTTCTCAAAGAATCTATATATATACCATCATTCCCTTTTCATTTGATATGTCTCAAGTCATTATGCAAGTCTAATATGCTAAAATACATTATCAATTAAATCAAGTGTTATATTGTTGAGTCAGATCCATATTCCTAACAACCAAGTTGACATAACAAGCTTAGTTTGAGGTTCGCATTGAAATTTTATAATGTTTTATTTAATTTTATTTTATGATTTCAAGTTATTTTTTTTAGGTTTTATAGTGCCCCTTAGTTTGCTTCTGTTACTGGTAGTTATTGTTTTGGATTGGGACATAATGATACTTTACTTGATGTTGGATTCACTGTTATGATGATAATTGATGATACTTTTATCATTGATGTTTTATGCTTATGCTATGATTAGTATATGGATTTAATGGATTATGCAGATTAATCTTGTTATGTGCAATATGTGATTATCTAATGATTGCTTTTACGTTGTTGTTAGCATTTGATTATTGTGCATTGATGTATTTTGGTGAAGGGGAATAGTGTCACATTACTCACTTGTGAGTGCCCTGTGATGCTACGACTTTCCTCTCACAGTGTGTTTGACTATATGACTATGTACATGCTCGACTGTGTGGTTTGCTACAGGTTGCAGGTACCAGGCATTGACTCCACTTGAATTTTCAAGTTTGAGCCTGCCTTAAACCCAATGGAAATCAATGATGGCGATAGCATTTGGTCCCTTGTTTAGCCATCATCCTTGATGAGGATGTGTATCTGTTGTCACCCTTGTAGTGTTGTTCGTTTGTGATTTGGTTCATCTCTTTTGTTGCGGTCTTATTTTTCGTCTTCACCGTAAGGTCAAGTATTGCTTGTTATTTTGTACATTTGATTAAATTGGTCAATTAGTGTTTTGATTAATTATTGCATTAAAATAAAGTTATTAAAGTTAAAAGTATTTTTATAATTAAAATAAATGTTTTTTTATGGCTGTGGTTTCAATAAAATAAAATATTATTAATGCCTGTATTAAATTTAAATAAATCAAGATTATGTTTTAATTAAGAAATATAAAAAATAAATATACATATTAAAGTGTGGTGCAAATAGAATTAAAATGTATGGTTAAAATTAAAAATAATAATAATAAAGAGGTAGTTGACGGTAGTGGATAAATTAAATAAAATAATTAAATAAAAGAGAGTGCATGCAGGGATGACCCCGCAATGCAACGACAAGTTGCAACCACCAAATTCCCTACTGTCTTGAGTTTGAATCCCACCAATGGAAGGTGGGATGAACTATCACTGGCCAAGGAATGAAGGGAATGTTGGATGATGCACGAATGACAGAGGAATTCCTGTGCAAAGGGTGACAACAATCGGCACACAGAGGAGGGGATGGGGTGGCATGTGCTTCTGCGGGGTTTGAGAACTAGAGGGATTGATAAAGAGGTGGAGCTAGAAGGGGTGTTTAGATAGAGGATTGGCACTGGGTCCTGCAGGGAGCTTGGCGGGAATGCAGGTAGGTGAAGCTGATAGGAGGAATGGCATTGGGTCCTGCAAGGAGCTTGGTGGGAATGTAGGCATACATAGGAATATGAATGGCGGGGATGAGGTCCCCCGAATGTCGGCTCATTGGTTCATAGCTCTAGTCAAAAGTGACGGGTGCTGTCGGGCTTAATAGCGATTTACCAAGCAAAAAAAAAAAGAGAGTGCATGCAGTAACAAACATTATGGAATAGTAAATAAATTGGTTAATTTCTAAAAGAAAGGGGACTCTTTCTCAAATTTTGAAAAAAAACTAATCTTGTTTCTCCTCCCATGAATTTTTTATGGTTCTTGGAGGTTTTCTTTTGGAGGTTTTACTGTAGGAAGAAGATTGTCTGTAGAAATTGCTAAATTGTGGTTGTGGGGAAAACTGGAGCTGGAACTTGGAATCTAGAGTCGCTAGTGATCTCAACTAAACCATTCAATTTAATTCAGGTTCCTCTGTGTTTCCTTAATTTTAATTCTGTTTAGAAAACAAATAATGAATAATTGTTCTGGCTGAAACAAAATAAATTCTTGTTAATTTTTGAGTGTGCAATTTTGCAATTACATGGTTTGGGAATCTTTTAAGTCTTTCTTGGAAAATTGAATTGTGCTTATTCTATTTATTGCATTCAACCATTGAAGTCTCATTTCTTTTGGAGTATTCTATTGTTTCGTTGCTTGCTCTGCATTTCACCAATTTGACTACAATTTATTAGAGTATCACAACCATTGCACTTGAAAAATGCCCCATTCTTTGCATAGGAATATT